>OMLC01039263.1:0-15165 GCA_900302585.1 Regalecus glesne
ATATGTACAATCAAAATATGAAATGCTAAATGCAATTATTATGAAGACTTTTTAGTTAAGTATTTTGATAACTAAATAGTTTTGGAACAGAATCATCCGGAAAATCATAAATCCACAAGAAGCTTTCACATTAAAGGTATTAATGAAGTTTTTAATGATCTCTCTCTAATTGCTAATGCAGTCAGTGAACCCTTACCTCTGTCTCTAGCTCACAGTTTTCTGATTTTCCCTGTTTTGATTTTTCATAGAATAACTAATTGTGGTACCTCCTCCTCCTTTAAAATACCCCATCCAGTTGATAGAGGTGGATGGTATGGCAGAGGAAGATGCAGAGGACAGGAAAAGATGGAGACTGATAAGCCATGCGATGACTCCTGCCGGGAGCCTCCAGAACTGGTAGTAATAGCAGATCTTCTAGTTTTCAACCCTATTCTATGTGTATTGGTACCTTATGTGTATGATGTTCTGCTGCCAAGCAGAAAGCTCAAGTAACTTATGATAGTCTCCGTAGACATGTTTTCAGGTGTTGTAGAACCAACCACTGCTTTGTGCGAGTCAAAATTGATTAACACCTAAACATAGAAGGCTGGATTTTCTCTGGTTACAACTTATTTCATATGAATTATATGTGGCCCTCCTTCTTATGTAAAACAATATTGAATTGCGTACAGATCATTGTATAGTCCAAGGCATACTGAGCATCCTCTTTTCTTCGTTCTTAGAATGTTTAAAGAAATTGGGCGACAAGCGGGATTAAAAAAGCAGTCCCACGCAGGACTTTAGCCTAGTCTCCAATGTTAAGACTCAGCTATAAAAATATAATTTCAAGAGTAGGATTAATTACAGTCACAGCTGGAAACCATCTGAGTACCCACAATAAAACATTTCCCATGGCTTAGCTAGATTTTCTTACCATTGTTTTATTGCTTTAGCATGAATGAGAGTAAATAAGTAGAGCAGCCATTCACCATCGTTATGACAACAAAGACTGTTAACACATTTGAGGTCCTCTAATAATAGCTTTGAAATTATGACCTGATTAACATCATTTCATTTTAGACTCGGTCGCTCTCATGCTAAGGTCCACTCAGGACCTGAACATCTACAGACCGACAGGCAAAAAGAAAAAAAAAAGACATGGTCAGTTTTACCCGATAACATTAGTCCCCATGTTGTGGAGGTGGACACAGTCTTAGATGAGGCTTGGGGGATTAAGGCCAGATGCCCTTCCTGATGCCCCTTGATGGCTTTAAACCCACTGCCTCTGGCTTGTCTTTTCCTACCTGCTAAGCTACTCCGGCCCCTCAAAACATTTATATTAGGGCATTTGTTTAAATTTTGTTTACTGAGTATCAAACTTTTTTCCATATTATTCCTTCAATTAACTTGGGCACTGTACAAAATTCTAGCAGTTCCAGGAAAAACAAGGTTTCTGCCTTTGGGTGTGTCTCCCTTCTCCCGCTAGCTGAACAACGGATTTGCCACCAAGTTTGAACACCGGAGAAGGGGAGACGGTTACGCCTAATGGAGATCTGAAGTCCTCAGTTACTCAAAGGTATCTCTGTTTACTTGTCTTCAAACAGGTTGCTCTTAATTCTAATTATACTTTAGATATGGAGTTGATGTGTCTATAGGTGTGGATGTGCATGTTAATGTATGTGTGTAGCTTTGTATGAGTATATCCACTGTTATATACATGGCACATGAATATCTTGCCTTTTGTGACAGGCACATATTTGGACACCTTACAGCAAAGATATCTAAGCAGGAAGTCCCTCATAGGAAGTAGTTCACTTACCTTAATAGAGTATAGTTGATAATAGCGTCCCTGGTTTAAAATGAATACTTGAAGTTTATTCCCCATGGCCCTGAATATGTATTTGATCTGTATGTGCAAATACAACATCTATCTTTGTGGTACTTGAAATGCACTCATGTGTTTGTTTTAAACGTACGTCCAGATGACCTGATTGAATTAGTTTGACCTTGTTTACTACCTGGATTATTGAGCCTGAAAAGAGGCTTTTCCATTTGCGGTACTTGTTTTGATATTTTGGAGGAACAAGTGAGTGAGGCTAGCCCTGGGAGAGCTAGCTGTGTGAGAGTGTTTGATTGTTTTTCTTTTTGTTTTGTATCTTCTGTATATTTGTGTTAAGGACCCCCTGAAAACAAAATGGCTCATCTCAAGTGTTTATCCTTCTAATAATTTACAAAGACATGCTCACAAAAACCACACAAACACTCAGACATACACTTCACCAGAGGACACAAGCTGGGTAGTGAGGTGAGACTGCAAGAGGAAAAGCAGTTATCCTGGCAGGGAAGTACTTATTACCCTCCCCACTGGCAATCTCTCCCCGTCTCCCTCCGGACATAGAGAGGAACGTTAGTGTTGAACCGACGCAGGGCTACAGGGGGAGGACAGTTGTGGGCAGACCATTGTGACACCACACACAGCTTTTTCAGGACACGGGCTGTACTTCTGACATATGTCTAGTGACATTACCCCTGATGCAAAGCCTCTTACCCCCACCCTTCCCCTCCTCGCTCTAGTCTCCCTGCCCCCCAGGCAATGGCTGTCTCCTCGTCTCACGGGGGTAATGATGTGTGAGACAGGTCAAGAAAGGGTGAGGGAATATGCAGTGTATGAGCTCAGGCAGTGGTTCTCAACCCCGGTCTCAACGTACCACCTGTGCTCCTGGTTTTCTGTTCCAGCAGGTAGGTAACAATACTCACCGGTTGGGATTAGATGGCTAACGGCCTGGTGGGACAGAAAACATGCAGGACCGCAGTGGAGAACCGCTGCAAAAGAGGGCTGAGACGGGGAGAGAGACAGATAGGTGCTTAGGGAGTAAGACAGACAGACGCAGGCTACTTAGAATGTGGGCGTGGCACAATGACAAGAGGAGTGGCATGATTTTGTATTAGCCAATCCCTTCTAGAAACAGGCATTAATGGTTTTGTTAGATGCTGCAGGCTGGTGGAGCTGTTTTTGTGCCTCCCACTGTTTTTCCTATTAGAATTAGAGAGAGTGTGGGTGTATTTGTGAATCTATATGTAAGCGCCCATGTGTTTAATTTGTGTTCAACATGTTTTAAACATGAGAATGGTCATGTGCTTTTGAATGTGTGTGTGTGTGTGTGTGGCTGCGGTTGCTCAGTGGTATAACGTGGGCTTTGGGACTTTACAAGCCAAAGGCTTGGGGTTCAAACCCACCGCAGGGCATCAGGAAGGGTATCTGGCCGTAATTCCCCAAGCTCCATGTAAGTCTATGTCCGCCCCCACAACATGGGGACTGATTGTGAGATGTCACATGGACCTCTCATGTATGCAGAAGACATGGCCTTTCCTAAAGCATGTCAACTCATATTCTGCAGAGCTCATTTCCACTTTTGTCTTTGCATTGTATTTTCCGAAGATATGGATGCACAGTCTTGGCTTTAATTTTGGTGAGGTCTGTTCAATTCATCAATATTTACACTTGATTCAAAGCATACGTTGTAAACAAAAGGGAGCTCAGGCTTGAGAGTAGGGCTGGGCTGACAATACTTACTAAACAGAAATTAACAGAGCCATTCCAAGAGAACTCTCACTCCTGGTGGATGAACACATCCATCAAAACAAGAAAGTTGAATAAACCGTGAACAGCACATCTGCAGTGCTGTTTGAATGCCACATGCTCTTTCTAACTGGAGAAGCTGGTTTTCTCATCCTTCTACCTGTATACTGAGGTATTATCCAATTAAATCTAGCAGCAGTACAAACAGATACATCCTAAATGTATACCCGTTATCCCAAACTACACAATCCGTGTTAAAACCATTGAAATTGACCCAGAAATAAGACATCATAGAAGTTTTTCCCCAAGTGTTTGAGTGTGGCCTTGTATGTAGGGCTGAGCGAGCAAGTGGCCCAACTGAACACGAGCTCTAGTCATGTGGACAGATACACTGCCTCCACTTGTGTCAGTCTTGACTGATGGAAAACACACAGGCAAGCAATGCGGCAGCAACAGTGTATATTTGCCTGTGTGAGCACCCCTGTTCATAAGCATGTGTATTTACACAGGCTGGAACTCGTACTGATCAATACGTCCTTTATGTAATCAGGCACTCTCGGATGGCATTCACATATAGCTGGACAATGTGATAATTGATTTTTCAGTAGGGGAAACAACTTGTTTTGTTTGTAGATTGCAGTGGCTCTGGTTTAATTTTTTTGGGGGGATTTATTTTAAATCTTATATTCTCTTATTAGTCCCACAAGGGGAAATGTGCTATTCTCTACATTTTAACCCATCCTATTGTATAGGAGCAGTGAACTGCTGACATATGGCGCTCGGGGAGCAGTCAGGGGTTTAGTGTCTTGCTCAAGGACACCTCGACATGCTATATGCAGGAATTGGGATCGAACCTGTAACCTTCTGATCTCCAGACAACTGCTTTACCCACTGCCCCCAGATGTGAGGCGTTCACCATAAAGGCTATGACTAGTCACCAGAAAAGCACTGTGTAAGAACAGGTCCATTTACCATTTAGATATGGTCTATGATACATGTAGTGCTTTGCAGCTGATAAATGCCTATGTCTGGTAATTGCTGGGGGTCTGCCTATTCTTTCAAAGCTATAACTGATTCAGTCCCATTCATTTTGTCACACAAATTGACTTTCTCCTTGCTGCTGTGTACGACTGTCTAATGGAAAGAGTAGAAAACAAATATCTCAGCCAGTTGGCCTTGTGGTTCCTCCACCCCCCCACTGACATCAATAGATGATGGAAGTAGGATAGGTTGCTATGGCAGGCTACATCAATACAGACAACACCAGCAGGTATTGTATGAGTTATATCAATGCCTCTGCTGTGATTCATACATTAGGTTGAGAATTGATGAAATTCCCTCAAATGTCGATGGCCTCATTCATCAATTGTTCATACATATAAAATCTTCTCACATACCTCTTGTGGGATTCTTTAGCCCTGGAGTTTGTGTCAGAGACCAGTGTAGAACCTGGCTAACCACTGAATGTGGACACTAGTTGGCTAACACTGATGTTTTGGCAAGCCTGGGTGATGCCCATTGCAAAAGGTAGAGATGTGTTGTGGGGAGGGAATTACAAATACCCATCTGGCTGTGCTTCAGCCTAACAGACCATCCTTAGAGCTACAATAAATAAATCCATGGCTGTGCGAGAACAAATGTGGATGATTGATGAATGCAGCCGAATCTTTCCTCTGTGTGTGTGTGTGTGTGTGTGTGTGTGTGTGTGTGTGTGTGCGCGTGTGTGTGTGTGTCTGTACGCGCACGCTCGCACGCACACGCATATGTGTATGTGTCCCTAGTTCATGACATATTAGGGGAAGCAGCATTCTGTATGTCTCTTTTGGCTTGCATCATCCTCCTCGCCTTTAGCCTTTGGCACCTTTGCAATGTGGTGTGCCAAAGACACACAGCTCTACAGTCCCTCATTGACACCAGTCACACCACTAAAGGTGAGGGACACAAGGCCGAGCTTCCATGTTTAGTCACCGGTCGGGATTTGACAAAGAACTTTTAGTAGGATTATAGATTTCCTTGTTTCCCTGATCCACCCCATCTCATCCACAGGTTCTGGTGGACCTGCAAGGGCACCACCGTAAGTATGTCATGTGGAGTATCTGATGTACTGGTCAGACATGTTTAATAGCCTTACCGTCTGATGAAGTGTGTGTTTCTGCCACTAGAGGGAGTCTGGTGCAAAGTGGAGAGGTGTACATGAACTACTCGTACAACGGCAAAACCTATGCAGATCTGGATCCCAACCAAATAACTGAAGACAACACGTATTCAAGCCTTTCCTAAATACAGCGAGGTTGTGGAAATGTTATGGAGGAGCGGGGGGAGGACACAATACCACGTCCTTGGTCAGATAGTTTATAGATATCATGTGTGACATTTAGCTTTAATCCTCCTTGAGTTGTAGGATTTTGCATCATGTGGCATGACAAGGAGCACTAGAAAGAGTGCTTTACTACTCAAGTAGAGAGAGAGAGAGAGAGAGAAGGGGGGAGAGAGAGAGAGAGAGAGAGCGAGAGAGTCAAACTGATAGACTGACAGAATAACAGAGATGAGATAAGCAAACTTGTCAAAGTGATAAACCCTTCCCTGGTTCTCTGTCCATCACGGCAGTACTTGTCTGGTTCAACTGGTGCTATGAGGCACCAGTTGAACTGTCACACCCTCTGTTTCCCTGCTTGATTTTACACATTTATTTTGCACATTTACAAATGTCAAAAAAGCAAGGCACTTTTCAGCTTATCACCTTTTTTAACATTTAGATAGAAATTCACATTAGTGACAGGCATGGCTACAGGTCCATCAATACTGGGCTGGCATCCAGCACTTTACAATGTTACAATTTCATTTAGCAGACATTTCTATTTCTATTTCTATCCAAAGCTATTTACAGATGAGAGCTTTACCTGTGGATTGGTTGAGCCCGCCATTGGTGCTCTGCCCTCACAGGGTACCAATGGAGATCATGATCTCCCGTGGCAACCCCTGAAAAACAGCTAACAAAATAAAATAAGAAAAGAGCAATGTATGTGAAATATAAAAAATTACCCATCAATACTTTTTCCTAATTCTGTCCTTCTTCATCACTTCCAATGTCAATCTCAGCATCTTCAACTCTGCCAGCTCCATCCCCTGTCTTTTTGACAGTGCTACTTTCTCCACACCATACAACATAGCTGGTCCCTTTCACTCTTGCTGGTACCCTTCTGTCACAAATCACCCCGACACTCTTCTCCAAACCACTACACCCTGCCTGCACTCTCTTCTTCACCTATCTCCCAGACTGCCCATTACTGTGTCAGTCTAGACAGAAATGACGTGAACAAAGTCAAACGAATCAAATTATAAGATAATTTAATGCATGTGCAAAGGTTATCAGACAGAGTTGCTAGTTGAAATCCCAAATCAAACATGACTTTGCATTCTCTTTCATTACTTTCTGTTTGGCTGACTTTTTTAAAATTCGTGTTTAATTCTGATTTGTTAAATCTGTGCAGGTAATGAGCTCCTCAGACTGCAAGCCCCATGAATGAATAAGCTTTTAACTTGATTTGTATTCTGCTTTGCAAGTTCCAGATGATCCATGCTGCCCTATCTGGCTTGGTGATTGTGTGCTGGTTCTGTCTGAACAAGGGCTGTCTCTCTGTCTCAGCTTGTTTTCTGTCTTCTCTGGCTCTTTGTCTTTCATGACTGTTTTTTCTGCAACCTCTGTCTCTCTCCATCTCTCTCACTCTGACTCCCTTTTGCTAATGTGAAGGCCAGTCAGACCGTGACGATGGTCGTGTACACAGTGTTAAAACCAACAGGATTGCCAAAACTCAAGTGGAACATTTGTAGTTTTTTTTTCTTCTTCCTTACATAACACATCTGCAAATAAAAAGTACAGAGTCTAAACAATAAATACAAAATGTAAGCGAGAGAACAAGCTTGAACAAGCTTGTACAGCCTCTGGTGATACAAAATAGATTGGGCAACAACAGCAGCCCTGATTTTTCAAGGGTAAAATTGAACTTTCAATTCAGTGAAACACTAGCTCATGCATCATGTGGCTGTATCAGAACATCAAAAACCTTTAATCTAGCTGTCACATTAACATCACAACTTCAGACAGGGAGGGAGGGAGAAGGAATTACTTGGCGGGGCGGCATAGCTCAGTGGGTAGAGCGGTCGTCTGGCAATCAGAAGGTTGCAGGATCCATCCCGGTCCTGCATACAACATGTCGAGGTGTTCATGAGCAAGACACTGAACCCCTAACTGCTCCCCGAGCACCATATGTTGGCAGCTCACTGCTCCTATACAATAGGTTGGGTCAAAAATGTAGAGAAACCTAAATTTCCCCTTGCAGGACTGATAAGGGAATCCTTCCTTCCTTTCTTTCTTGAATCTGCTGTGTTGCTAACATTATCTATGGAAGGGATAGTTTGTTCTCAAGAGCCTCTCGGGAAAAGCAGGACAGACCACATGCACAGGGTACAGTTATGGTAGAGGGTCTTCGTAGACCCATAGATACTGGCCATCTATAGTAAAGCCATGCACAGCCACAAGAGACCCCTGAAGGAGCCCACCTCAGAATTGCACTTGTGAATATTGTGTGGGCTGCAACATGAGCACACAAGTTTGTCTAAGTTTACATTCAATGATCTTTTACAGACTCATTTTTAAATACATCATAAATAAAGCACTCCTGTGAGTATTTTTCATACTTTTAGATTATTTATTGTATATGTACTAATTTTTTTGCAATTGAAAAACCAATTAACCAACACAATTTCAACACAATGAAAATAGCTGGATATGGTCTAGCTGGATGCTAGAACAGCCATGCCAATCAAAGGATGACGTTCTCTGATTCCAGACCTCTATTATAAATCTGACGCACCACAGATATCTGTCATTTGTAGGTTACTCAGCCCGTCTGACCTAGACAATGGATTCAGTCCCATTCTCTTTGATGGCTTTCTTATTGTGTATAGAGTAACTATGGAATTCTATTGGTCCCATCCCTCTCCAACAGACACACACACACACACACACACACACACAGTTCTAGTGCTACAGTTTCAGTGTGATGCTCTGAGGGTAGAGCGGGAGTGCAATTCGAATGTTCCATACATCTTGTGTGGTCATGGGAGAAATGTCTGAGATGACAGCAGAGAAGTCTTTCCAACATCAATACAGGAGATTGATTTCCTGCCCAGTGCCCACTGGAAGTGGTTTGCATTATACCTATTTAGGCTGCAATAGTGCTAGATTAATCCCATCACCATATAGGCAAAAGGCTGGCAAGCCAAAGCCTATTCTACAATAAATTATCAGCAGGAAGTTATCAAACATAAGCATTGGTTAAAAAGAGCAATGTTGTTTGTGATGCCATCATGTTTGGCTTCAACCAGGGGCAGATTTATTCATTTTGGGGCCTAAGACAAACATAGACATGGGATCCACCATTTCCTTTGATCTTCGGATTTTTCAAGTCTTATTTGTATAAGAAAGACCAACTTGTGACTTCCATATTTCTTCACTTAGCATTGACGTCCAGACATCTGGAATTGCATCTGTAAAATAACCCAACAACGTTTATTCAGTTTACTTTGAATGATTAGATTGTATTTTATGGTCGATCCACACGGAAGATCTGTCATCGGTTTTTCCGGCATTCTCTGATAGAATCCCCTTATTAGATCTGCGTCCTACCACACGAAATTGAGTTTTTATGGTCGTCTGTCTTCTCCCTTGTGTTACTAAAGTGAAAAGTTAACAAACAAGACAATATCAAGTCATTTATAGAGGCACAAAAGTAATAAACTTAATATGCTGTAAAATGTCAACCTTTTTGTTGTATATTTGCTTCTGTCTTCCTCTTCCTCTCTCTTGAATATCTTTTTTTTAATCTATATTGCTTGAATTTTTCTTGCTTTTGCTCCCTAATCAACCCAATTTTGGTTGATGGGAGTATATGAAAGAAATCTTGGGAGTTCCCATTTGCTGTTGCTGTTGTTGTTTTTATCAGAATAGCGATGGATCTCTTTCGTGGATTCTCAGAAGTTGTGGCATGTCATAAGCCATGAGGTGATGTTTTGTAGGGTGGGAGGCACAGTTTAGAGGACCATACTAAAATTTGACCTTGCAAGCCTTGACCTCAGCAAATCTTGCAATTACTAATTCCATATCCAGTGACTTTTTGACCTCATGCTTGATGGAGAGAACAGCATGTCCTGACAGCCTGTCTTGTGACATAGTTGATCTGAGAAACAATTGAATGAGTTTCAGTTGTGAGAAACTTCTCTCACCTGAAGCAACTGTGATAGGGAGAGTTAGAAGGAGTCTGGGAGCTGTAATCAAATTTTGTTAGATGTCATTGACATTCTCCTTATATTCAACAGGAACTGCACATAACTTCAATTCCCTTTAACACTGTATATACTGTTAAATTGATTTTTTTTTAAAGGCAGGGTGAAAGGGGTAAGGTTTGTGCATTTGTAGTGGTTCATCTGGTCACCAAAGGACACCCATGTAAAATTACATGTGGATATGGTGTGTGGTTTTGAGTAGGTAAAGAGAGGAGTTCAAGGATGGTGCCCTGAACTGTTCGAGTGTATGAGATGATTGAAAATGTTGTATAGTACGATTGCACCCTCACCTTGTGAACTTGTTTTTACATTTCACTGTTTCTTCTCTGAAAATGATGCGAGTAACTGACTTCCAGGCCTGCTTGTTTTTGTTTGGTCCACATAGTGTGCCAGAACCTAAGCTTAAACCTTGAACTTTAAATAGATATAATTAAATCAAAAGAGGGAATATTTATTATTTTTTATTTATTATTTTTAATTTTGAAGTGATACTATACATATTTGTCCATATATTCAAACAGATTAGGACATAAGCATCCAGTGCTTTGTTTACAATGTGTTGAGTTATGGTGTTCCTCAAGGATCAGTTACTAGCCCCTTCTTGTTTTCTGTATACATAATGCTTCTTGGGCTGATTATAAAAAGCATGAGGCTTTTAATACTGTTATGCTAATGACAATCAGCCATACATGCCACTAAAACCCAAAGATCCTAAGACTCGAAGAAATATCACAACTTGCCTCTTTGATATCAAGTCTAAGATGTCACATTTTTTTCTTGGAATTAGTAATGATACAGTTATCAGGAAGGGCGCCCTCTAGACCTGGTACAAAATGTTGCTTCTCAACTCATTACCGGGATTAAGAGGCACGATGACATCACCCCTGTGCTCGCCTCCCTACGGTGGCTCCCTGTTGAATTTCAAATTGAGTTTAAAATTGTAGTGGTCTCTTTTGAGGCCTTAAATGGTCTTGCTTCTAAATATATCTCTGATATATTGAATTGGTATGTGTCTTCTTGGCAATTAGATACTCCAGAGAGAGAACACTGTTTGTTATTCTCAAGTTATGTTTTTCCTAAGTCATGGCTTGTTACAAAGGGTGATCAATCAGGCCCGTCAGAGCCCCCACACTAAAGAACTCTATCCACTGAATTCACACACAAAAAGTTTCTAGCTATTTTTAAATATTGTCTCATTATTATTATTATTATTTCCCTGTAGAAAGAAGCCGTTTTCTCAAAGCCTTTCTAATGGCACCTACAGGTTTTGGTCTTTCACCTCTCTATACGTTGACAGTACTTGGGGTTTCTTGCTGTACCCAGCTCAGCGTCCAGAGGGAGGTGCACACACTGCCCGGGTAGTGACCGTGACAGACGCCGCGCAGCCCAGTGGCTCGGTAAAGCAGGTGCAGTAAAAGGGTCAGGGTGAGGGGTTCAATTCCCCTGTGTAGCTCAGTAGGTGGAGAGGAGCCCAGCACTATCTTTAACTTTCTTGTCTGTTTTCTTAACTAAAGGTTTTTATTTTTCATTCCATGGAACTTTCTAGATTAGGCCTGTGTCACATTTTCAAATGAGTTTTTTTTCATTCTTTCATCCATCCTATCTGTCTATCTCCCTGTCTATAGGGGCATCTGGACTTACTCCCCCATGCTTGGCATACATTGTAAACCAAGTTGACTGGTCACTAGTCTAGAAAGGTAAAATATAAACATTTGTTCATTTACCATTTGTCATATTTCTAAGATCATTTTAAAGCCTCGAAATATGCATGGCTCAGGAGGTAGAGGGGATCATCTAGTAATTGGAAGGTCATTGGTTTGATTCCCGGCTTCTTTAGAAAGCATATTGAAGTATCCTGGAGCAAGACACTGAAACTCCTCACCAGCCGCCAACTGTCCCTATACAATAAGAGGGGTTTAAAGGAGGGGTCAAATTTCATTGTAAGAAATCAATGACCAAACTGAGTGGCTTTCCTGATACTCTAGCTAAAAGTATTTCTAGTCGGGTGTAGTTTTCAGTGGGGTTTTCTTTCACAGAAGGTGTAGCAAAGGGATGGAGGAGGACAGATTGATACCAAGTCTGGGGAACACTGTCCTGTCTAAAGCCCATCACGCAGCCTCCAAAAGTGCTGCCCATTCATATTTCATCACTCTCTGAAGCCTGACAACAGTTTTAGTTTGACTCAACAGGACACCGACACCGACCTGGAAGAAAAAGAAAATGTATTATACAGCCACGTTTGTGGGCCAAGTGGCTTTTGATCACTGTATCACGTCTCTGGGAGGATGGGGAATGAGACGTTGAAGAAGACAAATGATAGCGGCATAGTGATGGAGTGGGATTAGGAGAGGATGACGTGCCAGCATTGTTTACAACTGCTGAATCATGGTCGGTTGTGTTGAGGAAGTCATATCATAGACTTTGTTTGTTGTTTTATTTTAGCATTTCCATTCAGCCGTTCTTATGTGCAACTTAAAAAATGTGCATCAGAATCACTTGATTGACACCTGTCAGTCAAATGAAAGGGAAAAAAAACAAAACAAAAAAGGGCAGAAAGGTAGGCAGAAAGAGCTCACTATGACAGGTTCTATAGTTCCAGGATGGATAATAACTGGACTATGGGGCTGAGCCACAGCCATAGTTTATTATAAGGGAAACAGATCCATCACACATTCTTAAGCTGAACGGAGGATGGCGTGAATAGAAAATCATGTTTGTCAATCAGTCAAAATCTGACATCACTTTACCATAGGCATTTGTATGTAGTTAGAAGAAGAGAGTCCATTTTTTTAGGGATCCTGTTTTGGTGGTTTATTTTTCCTCATTTCAGTGGCATGTAGGCCAGATTTGTCACAACAGACTGTCAAAGTAGCACCAAGAACTTTATGAATTTGCCATTGGAGAGTGCCCAGAGGATGCTGTGTGTTAGTGATGGTCAATGCCAAGAGAGAGACAACTACTTCATCAAGACCACTCACCTGGAACGCCGTATTAGGGTGAAGCCAGTGTTGACAATTTATAATGGCTGAGGTGTGTGTTAGAAGTCTGTATGTGTGTGTCTGCAGGTATGTTTTTGATGCTATATGAATACTAAAGAGCGAAAGCCCCAAGTGTGACTAGATGCTGTCCATGGTGTCTATTACACATATACCATTCAGTGCTTTGTTCTGTCTCGTGTGTTCCGCTGCTCCTGTCCACTGTCAGTTGAATAATGTAGAAGAACAGATTATCACAAATTATAAATGTGCCTCAGTGGGCTGTACACTAACAGAACATCCTGTCTTTAGATCAGATCACCTTGCATCAGATTAGGAGCAGCCCTTTAAGGAGGAAAATAGTTTTAAGAAATCCTCAGGGAGAACCACAGAGGAGGGATCTCTCTCCCAAGATGGACAGCCGTGCAATGATTGTTGTGAAGACAGAATAAAACACAATTCACAGAATATGATACTGAGAGGATAACAGAATTATAATGGAATTATATGAAGTATGGTGAGGGGATCCTGATTGACAGAGACTAACAATCCTTTCCTCCATACATACAGGAAACCATTGCATCACTTCCTGCCCACTGCGTTTCTGTTCTGACAAACATGAGCAATAATCCAAAAGTAGGGGTGACGTTTTGAACTGGATCACCTCGAGAGTTCCCATTTTACATGCACCCACAGCTATTAATCCTAAACCACAGCACTCTCTGTCACGGGCTGCCATTGATTCTATTTCCTGTGATTGTCAAATTAATAAAAGATGAGGGTATTTCATTTTAAATAGAATTGTATCTGCATCTGAATCAGTTGGTAGTTGCTGTTTTTTGTGCAGATACATTTGCACATGTAAAGACTTTGGTGGGGTTGCTCATTGAGCTGAATTAAACTAAACGTATGACCCAAATAATACAAATAGTGTAAATGTACCATATAAAAGAAAATATAGCAAAAAGTATGTGCTCAGGTCCTTTCTGTGTGGAGTTTGCATGTTCTCCTTTTTTCTGTGTTGGTTTCTTCTGGGTTCTTTGGTTTCCTCCCACCATCAAAAAGACATGCATGCAAGGGTTAATACCCCTGCCTGTGCCCCTGAGCAAGGCAAAAGGAAAACGAACTGGGGTTGGTCTTCACTCAGTGTGAAGATGAGGTGGAATTCATATTCTCTCTCTCTCTCTCTCTCTCTCTCTCTCTCTCTCTCTCTCTCTCTCTCTCTCTCTCTCTCTCAATCTCTCTCTCTCTCAATCTCTGTCTCTCAGGGAAATACTAGAGGAGATTGAGCAACGTTTTCCTTGAAATCAATAAACATGGTGTCCAGATGACCTGATTCACCTTTTTTGTGATATCTGGAAATCCAGTTCTTCCATGATCTCAGGGTGAGAGTAAAGAGGACCGCACACACCACTCATGCTTCAAACCTTCAGGAACATATTCAGCTCTCCCCCTTTCCTCTGTATTCCAGTCTTGTAATGCCCACCAGATACTATTAACATCCAACTACCTTTCCCATGAGGTGTCCTTGGATAACATCCTTTATATATGGATGTGAGCTAAACAGCTTATAGCTATTGAGGTAAGGACTCCCCCTTTTCCTGCCCCCCCCCTTTTTTGGAATCTCACTAGAGATAAGCAGGCAAAGTCTTTTCATATACTGACATTGCAAAGTGGCCTTCAACCCAACTCACATAAAGCTGCCAGCTTGACATAAACCAGACAAGAGGGCCTCCCAAAGTAATCATGTTTTTTTTACGTTATCACGAAATTTATAGCAGGAGAACACTTAACAACCTTTCCAGGTTATCTTCACCCTGGATCACAGGAGGAACAGTTAATCCCATTTTAACACTAGACAAGAACTCTTGTCCACAGAAGAAGAAGTGTTCTCATCTCAGCTTTGATTTGAGTTCATTCAAGTTTCATTCTCTCTCTCTCTCTCTCTCTCTCTCTCTCTCTCTCTCTCTTTCTCTCCCTCTCTTTCTCTCTTTCTCTCTCTCCTTCTCTCTCTTCTTCTTCTTCTCCTCTCTCTCTCTCTTTCTCTCTCTCTATTCCTCTCTCTTTCTCTCTCTCTCTCTCTCTCTCTCTCGCTCTCTCTTTCTCTCTCTCTCTCTCTCTCTCTCTCTCTCTCTCTCTCTCTCTCTCTCTCTCTCTCTCTCTCTCTCTCTCTCTCTCTCTCTGTCTCTCTCTCTCTCTCTCTCGCTCTCTCTCTCTCTCTCTGTCTCTCTCTCTCTCTCTGTCTCTCTCTCTCTGTCTCTCTCTCTCTCTCTGTCTCTCTCTCTC
>OMLC01039274.1:13458-32432 GCA_900302585.1 Regalecus glesne
CTATATGTGTTCCCATCAGAACATAAGTCTGTGTCTGACCCTCAGATCCAAACTGGCAAGGAGGCGCGGCGGCCTAATGAAGAACTGAATGGCGTTAACCTGCCTCACGTGAAACCACGGTTCCCGTTCCTCTGACTAGCCTTTGAACATTTTCAAGTGTTAACACGTATTAACCATTGTGATTCTTGGCGGTTTTCTCTTGTACGTAGACCTGTGGCTTCAGTCTCCTCTCAAGCGACTAAAACATTTCAGTTTCTGGAAGAAAAAAAACCCCCAACCTGTGACCCTCCAGCTACCCAGCTGCCCCGTCCCTCAATACTTCTCTCCCCTCTTGCCTTTTGTGTTTATTTTTTATTTTTAATGATGATGTTTTGGTCTTTTTTTGTAACCCCTCCTAACTAGTAGCATGTTGTGGTAGTCTACTTGTGTGTGCACGATTCTTCAGAAACAGATCCTGGCCACTCTATTTTTCCGTTTACTAATCGTCTGTAAAGATCGTCTCTATCAGTGTTATCTGTCCATCAGAAGAGTTTTATTTTTTATTTTTTTTATGCCCGCATGACAACTGCAGCAGTCCTCAGGAGACGACCAGGTTTGCTTATTCACAACAGATGAAATAGAATTTACCAATAAGGTAGTGGTAACTGTGATGGGGGGGTGGGATTTACAGGAACTTCAGTTTGAAAATATTAGTTTACAGCTCTTCTCCAGAAAGCAAGGCTGGTTATAGAACTATTTGCTGCTAGTGAATTCTTGGGTTTTTAAGCTCATTATGAGATGTTACATTAGGGCCGTTGCCTCCTCCTAAAGTAGAGTCTAACTCCCCTGTCCCACCCACTTTAGAGTCAGTAAGTGGACACAGAAAATCAGTCAAGCTCCCCACTCCGTGAGACGTGACGACTGCGTTGGATTTCCGGTGATGTCCATGTAAAAGTCATGTTCCTCCCCTGCACTCATGTATATATACACCCCAGTAGTGCCATCAGTCAGTGACTTACAAAGCAATCATGCATTCATTCTACATGTGGACATTAGAAATACATGCTTACTGAAGAGACATGCAAGGATGCATCAAGATCACTGATAGATCCTATAACAGCAGATACCTCTCTGCTTTCGCTCTTTTTGCCTCTGCTGTACAGCTCAGTCGCCAAACAGAACAGGAACATACCAAGTCAGGGAAAAGGGGGGGGGGGTTCAGGGGATTGGCGATGAGGAGGGTATGGAAGCACCGTGATCTGAGGAGAATATCATTTGTACATATGTCCCAGGATCGGTGTGGTAGTTGCCTCTCATTGAAGACATTCCTCTCAGATCTTTTGGCTCTTAGCACTTTTCTTACCCCCAAACACGTTAAAGATGTTCGCCACTCGGAGAACCTCGGCATTTGTTGATGTGTTTCTTTTGCTCAAACATGACATACTTGTGACGCTGAAGATGAAACGCGGTGAAACATGACGGTAAGAACAGAGGGAACAAAGGAGGGATGTTCTAGCCTTGACTGAGGTAGTTGTAATAGGTGACTGAATATTGCCTTGAGGACTTCAAAACTATATGATATGGCCTGTATCACCAGTCCATCCTCTGTCATGGCTAAGGGTCAGGTCATATCTTTAAAGGCAAATACTGATCATTTTACTGGTTTGTTTTTCTTCATGCATAATTGAAACTAAACCTCTTAACTAACTCGCATTGGTTTGACTCTGCTTTTTATTCTAAAGGAACGTTGTTGATTTTATTTTCATTATGAGATTGTTTTAAGGTTTGAGTTTGATATGACATGGGAAAGAGGGCGTATATGTTTCTTATGTTTCTATCCAGCTATACTGCGGGGGGTGTCGGTTTTTTTGCACATTAACACATAGTAAATATCAAGATGGGGATTAGATAAAGACAAATTCAGTCCGAAATCATTTTTCGTCACAGTCTGGACACCGTCACAAAGGAATAACGATAAGATACCACACATCTCAGCAGAGCTACTCTGGATAGTGTTGCATGGTATGCTGAGTATGGGCTTAGTGAGGTTTACCAGAAAGAAGTTCTATCAAAGGGACTAGAACATACTCAAACCTTTTGTTTTTGATAATGTTGGTGAAAATATTTGCTCCGTACATTGAAGGCCAAATAGAGCCTCTAGATTTAGTTCTTACTTAACATGTAATGGCCACAGAAATCCAAAAAAAAGTCAAATCAGCACATCTGGATACACCAGTATCCAGATGTGCTGATTTCACGTTTTGTGTTATCCTTGTCTGGATTATTGAGCATACATAGAGTTCACAGAAATGGCTCCTCTGTCTCTGCAGAAGGTTGCACTTTAATGCTATGAATGGTACAGATGGGCATCAGTAGACTCTGGCCAGCAAACCAGCAGTGTGCCTGTTGTGCTCTTAAAAGGGATAATACAGTCAGATGATTTTGAGACAGAGACAGCCAATTCTGATGGGTCCCCAACATTAGCCTCCTCCAAGTATTAAAGTGAAAGTCAAGTCAAAGCTACATATCTGCATTGTTTGTGGTTGTTTCGCACTTCACAGACAGACAGACAGACAGACAGACAGACAGACGGCCCCTTTCTCAAAACTATTGCAACTGGTTGGAAAGCCCTGTCCTCAGGTCAGGCAGCCTGTTTGGTCAGAGAAATGCAAAGCTTTCCTGCCGAGTTGGTTGGTTTCTGAGAAGTGTGTTGCGTAATAAGGTTCCCACACAGGGCGAGGATTTAACTCTTCAACTTTTGGAGCGTCTTCTATGCACTGTTCAATGTGTAACGTTCGCCTCTCACTGACATCGACATATTGAACACTGACATACATGTATGATCTAACGTTGACATCATATCAGTACCTGTCGGAGCAAACATTTTCATTTAGGCTTCTAATCAGTCGAGGCATTTTATTTTGAGTCACTGTATTTATTGTTTGCAATGTATATAAATATATATATATATATATTAGTTTGCAGCTCTTTGCACATATTAATAAGAGGTATAACTAACTGATAAAAAAGTCTTCAAATGAAGTATTCTGTTCAGAATGAACCAAATGAGGGTATGGCAGCCTCTTTAAGATTGATCTCAGAGTTGAATGTACTGTCAGGATCTTGCTTTGTTGTTTTTCACCATTGGACAATAAGAACAAAAGAAGTGAAATGTAACCCATCACACCTAGCTCTGAGGAAGTGGATTACGTTTGTGCTTCCTTTGCAGTAGAGAATAGTTTGAATGGAATATTGCTCTTTTATTTTACGTGTATCTACTCATTACTGACTGTTCATACTAGCTAGCCATTTGATTTCTAACAAAACCTGTGTTCACTCTTTGGGTTGTAATTCTTTTCTAATATCAGGGTGTATAATAAAAAGTAGCTAGTGCTAAGACATCCAAAATGACAGTATACTATTGTTTGTGCTGGTGTCTTTCCTCACCTCAACACTTTCCCATGCTGCCTTTTAAACGAAACTAGCCATTATATTTTGCATTTCTCCCCCTCTGACAATTAATATCTGTCAATTGCATCCCCTTTGGGTTTGTTCACTGAGAAATGACAAACCGTGACATTAACACTGTACATTTATTTTGTCAGATTGGTTTCATTTTCATACTTATTTTGTAAATATCTGTGTTGTATGGGGCTTGAATTAAAATGTAAATATGTTTCCTGTATTTGTAATAATTATAATCCATTCGCTGTATAGCATAGACGTGTCATGCAGATATCCTAATTCTGTGTATGGTAATCTTGCACCATTGAATTGTTTAGTGAATGAGGTAACAATAAAAGTACAAACTGCTTTAGCAGAACAAATCATCCCTTATTTTCCACTCCTTTGTTCACGAACCTCATGAAAAAGTATTACTCACTCTTGTACTACTGCTGTGAGGGTCTTCAGTGTCTGTTACAGTAACTTTTTATTGACCTCTTTTAAGCTCATTTATATTTAGTTCTTTAGGTATCAATATAACGGATATATTGGTTTCTTTTTACTAGAATATTTCAAATGTATTCCAAAAAAATGATCAGAATCAGTTATTTTCCCAATGCTGGTCTCAGCCTTAATTGCTGTTAACATCCCAAGACCATGTTCTATCTATTAGTGCATTTTGGACATGTTTACACTGTAACGTCTATGAAAACATGAGAAACCGGCATGCATTATAACATGGAAAAATCAAACTGAAGCAAAGTGATTATTTTGTCATTCTTTCAGTCCAGTAGAGATTAAATTATTACCAAGACTTTACGACATGGAGTGAGTGCCCTGTGTAGATCTTCATTGGCACATTCCATGCATAGGAATCATCGGAATATTTTCATTGATTGATTGATTTAATTAGTGACTGAGGGAAACTGGTAAAAAATAAAATGTTAAATTAAGATAAACAATAAACTTACACAACTAACTTGATAAACTATTGTAAACTACGCAAATTAAATATTACATGGATGGTTGGATGGATGTTCAAAAAGGAGTAGGAAGAAGTGTGCTTATTCTGTTATTGTATTTACTTATTTCTAGTGTGTAATTGGGAGCAATATACATTCTAGGCAGGCTTTCAGTGTATGGAAAACTCACTGAGTCTCAAAATAAACCTGTTTAAAATAGGATACTACTACCACAACATTCCCCATTTATCTGGGCCTAGGGACTGCATTAGGTGTAGGGAATATCACAAAAGAGGTGAATCTGCGTAGGGAATAGTTTAAAAGATTGAATGAATTTTAAGCACCTTAAATGCTGAAAAAGATGATAGTGTTAGAAAGCACATCCATATATTGAATGGAATAAAAATGTTGGTACATTTTGTAGGATAACGGGAAACTCATAGGTGCCAAAAACGTGCAAGAGGGAAGTATTTTCCGGAATTTGAAAGGCGTGGCTAGGAAGCCAACTTCCTCCTGGGTGTCTGTTACGTCACTAGAAGGACGGAGAAAGCAACCAATAAGATAGCTGATATGTCTGCTCAGTTTTCTGGACCAATGAGGAGTCGTGATCAGCATGACTCCAGGCTGTTCAACGCTCAGCTCATCGGGTCTGGTTGCGCCACAGGCTTTCTTGCTCAGTACGTAGGGAACGAGGAAGTCGTGCGAAAATACTATAAAGGTGGGATTGGTGTGTGATTGCAAGTGTCATTTTAAAGAAGAGATCATTCACCTACCAACCGCTATGGCTCAGTAAGTTGCCGTTGCTTCACTTTTCGTGTTAGTTTAGATATGTGATCCGGTTGAGGGTTTGTCGTGGATATCATGCAGCCCATATGAAACAACCCTCTGTGTACATTTCCACCACGTTTGCTAAGCTTCAGTCGTTATTATCTGATGTAGTCTGCAACACTGTAAGCTGACTAGAAAAAAATAATGCTGTCTTTCGTTAGAGTAGGAACATAGCTTACAATACATACAAGCTGAAAATAAATTGAGATGACTAACTTCGAGGTGCAGTCAGATAGTCCACCTTGCAAATCCTGGGAACCAAGATGGTTGAGTTCATCAATCGCAAATGAGTAGTTTTATTTCTGCATTTTAAATTTGCTCATCGATGTTGATTAATACATCTTCATTTGCGAACTAATGAGCAATCCAGTCGGTAATTAATACTTTTGTGAAAAGGTTTTTGTGTTTGTTTTTGTTTGAATCAAGTCATCATCGGCCATGTTTAAGTCGAGAGTAGATCCCACAAGCAGGGCTCATCATAAATGTATTATGCTTATTAACTTTACAGAGCAGACATCGCATTGATTGGTTTGGCTGTCATGGGCCAGAACCTCATCCTGAACATGAATGATCATGGTTTTGTGGTAAGATATTAAATCATTCATGCTCCTATAAGCCATGACAGTTTTAAAGTAAGTCCTCCAAGTCATACCAAATAGTGTAAATTTGATGCTCTACTACATTCACTTTCTCAATATCTCCCTCGCTACCCTCAATAGGTCTGTGCTTTCAATCGGACCGTGTCCAAGGTGCATGACTTCCTGCAGAATGAGGCCAAGGGGACCAAGGTGATTGGGGCCGAGTCTCTGGAGGAAATGGTGTCTAAGCTGAAAAAACCAAGGAGGATCATCTTGCTTGTGAAAGCCGGTCAAGCTGTGGACGACTTCATTGACAAGCTGGTCAGTGGCCTGAGTAGAATTGAAGATAACCTTTTGAAGTAGGGGTGAAGGGGGGATGTTGTCATCTCAATGCAAAATTGCCACACTAACCTTGGAGGATTTTGATATTGTAGCATATCTTAATCTCAATGTCTAATCACACATGGGCTCTATTTTGTCTTTTGTTTAGGTTCCTCTTCTTGAGGCAGGCGATATCATCATAGATGGTGGCAATTCTGAATACAGAGACACTACAGTAAGTGACTGAATTATGCCCTCTATCAAATATTATGTTTTTTTTTAACTTTTGAAAAAGGCTAATGTGTTTGTATGTATGTGTGTGTAGCGGCGGTGTAGGAGCCTGAAAGAGAAAAAACTCTTGTTTGTGGGCAGTGGAGTCAGTGGTGGAGAGGAAGGAGCACGCTTCGGACCCTCACTGATGCCAGGGGGGCATAAAGAAGCCTGGTGAGCCATGCGCCTCTGTCGCAAATTATAATTTGTAAAACCTCTGTTTGCCTTGATTATATGGAACATGGGAAATACCAAAACATGTATAAGGACTTGAAAAGGCATCTCAAACAGGTGGATACTTACAGGAGTCTTCTGTAAGCCTCCCTGGAGTTTGCCACTCTGATCACAGTCCAAGAATGTGTCCCCTTTGCATGCTGACATCACTATTTTTTATTTATCCTCATAGGCCATACATTAAAGATATCTTCCAAGGTATTGCTGCCAAGGTTGGAACAGAACCATGTTGTGACTGGGTAAGTGTAGTATCTTGTTAGTTTTGTACAATCTTTTAATGCCTGCCAGTTCTTGTAGTCAAAGTGGACCAGAAGCATTTATATCATGTCTTTTTTCCTTTTGATTACTTTTTCAGGTGGGGGATGAGGGTGCAGGTCACTTTGTGAAGATGGTCCACAATGGCATTGAGTATGGGGACATGCAGCTGATTTGTGAAGCCTACCACTTGATGAAGGATGTCTTGGGTATGGACCAAGATGAGATGGCGAAGGTAGGCTCCTTATAGCCTCATGATTTAATCTATGTTCCTTGAGATCAGTTTTTATATTGTGTCACCTCTGTATGGTCATACACCAGCACAGTCAAGCTGACCAATTGATCTCCCAAATAATTTGGCTTTTGCTTCAATTGCTCAGGCTTTCCAAAGCTGGAACAAAACAGAGTTGGATTCCTTCCTAATTGAGATCACAGCAAACATCCTTGAGTACAGGGACAAGGACGGCAAACATCTGCTTCCCAAGATCCTTGACAGTGCTGGCCAGAAGGGTACAGGGAAGTGGACTGCCATCTCAGCCCTGGAGTACGGCACACCTGTCACTTTAATCGGTAAGAGGAAGTTATGGTATTTCTCTTAACAAGGAAGTGGCTCATTTCGCAACTCGTCCTCCTTTTCTGTCTTCTCCTTGTTCCTTCCCTTCAGCCAATTCTGCAGTAAACCACATTTATCATAATAATGTTGGAATGACAAATAATTACACCACAGCTTTAAAAGTTTAGTCATCATGTCAGCACACTGATTATAGACCTGTTGGCCTAATAGTCAGAGGTGTGTGGCTAAAGTTTAGCTTTGGTAGCTAGTTGACATTCAATATATATATAGATAGCTTCATCGGATCAACAGGGCTGTCTGCCCGTAAGAAGATTGGATGCTTTTCCAGTGGCCTGCTCATCCTTATGTCACACATCAAGTGACATATGGGGGATTTGCGGTACTCTGAAGCTTTGCTATGACTTTGTGACTGGCTCTTTCATAAGAAAAGTCTGTTTACCAACCTGGACATCAGGTAGTGAGGCCACCCTAGGACCACTCAAGAAGGGGTATGCCTGTGACTGTCTTGTTTTAAATATGGCTCCTGGGCTGTTGATACATTCAGAGTAAAAATTGTGTAAGCAGCCCAACATTTACAATTTTTTTGCCATCATAGCTCAGGAGGTAGAGCAGGTCGTACACTAATCTGAAGATCGATGGGTCAATCCTCAGACCCTTCAGAAAGTATATTTAAGTGTCTATGGGCAAGAGACTGAATCCCAAACTGCGCCCCGGGTGCTGGACTTGCCCACTGCTCCTATCCAATAGGTTGAGTTCGATGCAGAGGACAAATTTCATTGTAAGAATGCAATGACAATATAAAATGGCTTTCTTTTCCTAAAGCGGTGGTTCTCAATCTGGTCTACTGCTGTTTTTGTAGTTTATCAGGTAGTAAATCACCTGTAAAATGAAGTTCTACAGTAACCTAAAAGCAGGCTTTACACCTGGAACAAGTCAAGTCAGTTTTATTTATGAAGCCTGTTATTACAAATTTGCCTTGGATGACTATAACAAACTACATATATACATGAACTACTATTACAGGGACGGCATAGTTGCGGAGATAAGACAGTCCTCTAGTAATCAAAAGATTGGTGGTTTGATTCCCAGTTCCATTCATTCGGAAAGCGTGTCGCAGTGTCCTTGAGCAATACACTGAGACCCTAATTTCTTGGTACAGCAGCATGGTGGGTAAATCTGGTATATTTGCATCATAAATGCTCATTAATATGCACTGTCCCTAAGAAAGAGGTTATTATTATCTTGCAAAATGGTAAATCATAAGTTCTGGAGGTCCCCAATTACCAAAATGACAATCTTTAGAATGAGGGATAACCCATTATACTGATTGAACAGTTGTCAAGATTTTATTTATTCTAATGTCTAAGCCTCAGTTCATCCTTGCCAGTTGGTGCTGGGTTACTACTTGTGCTAGAGACGGAGACAGCACAAAGGTTCCTTTGTGTGAGGTATGTGTATGGTTGTGGAGCAGGCAGGACACGCTGGTAGGTTGTGTTAGGCTGGATTTCTGCTGCTAACAAGGATGCTATTCCACATTAGAATGGTTCACTGGATACACAGGCGAGTGGTGGTGTTCTTTCATCTCTTATGTCCCGTCTCTATCTTGCTGCATCACCTCCTGGGTTTTGCAAGTCATGCTTAATCAGCTTTTTTTGTTCTAAGCGTATCTCAATGCGTTACCACGTTTATTACTCTATATTTCATATCACTTTATTCCATTTGTGTATATTCATTCTAATCTTGATCAATGTAGCAACAGCAAATATGGTCTGTTTACAATAGCATTGCTTGTGCTGAGTAATATAAAACCTTTGGTGATGCCTTCATCTTGGCCTTGCGTCAGCTGTGGCTCAGCAGTGAGTGGCTGCAAGTTCACTAGAGTGCAAAAAGTCCAAAAAATATGCAACCCTATGTAATATGGGTGAACAATTAATTGTCACTGCCAGGTCATCTCAGTGCTAGGCTAATAATAGACATTTTCCCAAGGGGCAGCATAGCTCAGTGGGTAGAGCGGTCATCTGTCAATCAGAAGGTTACAGGCTCGATCGCGGCCCTGCAGAAAGCATGTTGAGGTGTCCTTGAGCAAGACACTGAACCCCTAACTGCTGCCCGAGCACCACATGATGGCAGCTCACTGCTCCTATACGATAGGATGGGTTAAAATGCAGAGAAATTCAAATTTCCCCTTGTGGGACTGATAAGGGAACTATTATTGTTCTTTCAGTGTATTTTCCCTTCACTCTTCTTATTCAAAACCCTGCCCCTTACCTTTGCTCAGGAAGATCATGGCTGTTTGGGATCACTCCCACAGACATAATTATGTGTTTAACATGCAAACAACTGATCCTACTGCTCTTCCCTCTATGCTCATTCACCTTGCGCTCCTCTCCATGCTCCTTGTTGTTTCTCAGGGGAGGCTGTCTTTGCCAGATGCCTGTCTTCTCTGAAAACTGAGCGAGTGGAAGCCAGCCAAAACCTTTCAGGGCCCCAGGGGGTCAAGTTTAACGGCAATAAGGCCTCCTTCCTGGAGGACATTCGAAAGGTAGGACAGACAACACTGGACATCAGTCTGTTTCAATTCAATTTTCAAACTTAACCCTAAGAGAAGCTGACTACTCAGTCCTTGGCTTTTTTTTAAAAAAAAGTTTTGAACTTCCCAAAATTTCCCTACTCCTATTTTTATTTATTTATCTATTTCTTTGTTTTGGGGGGATTATGCATTACCATGCTCAGCCAAAGCATTGTGTTTATTTTTCTCTTTAGGCCCTCTATGCCTCTAAGATCATCTCCTATGCCCAAGGCTTCATGCTCCTCAGACAGGCAGCCAAGGAATTTGGCTGGTCCCTCAACTATGGTGCCATCGCCCTGATGTGGAGAGGAGGCTGCATCATCCGAAGGTACAGTCAACTCCATAGGGCACCAATCTTCCCACAGCTTCTTCTTGATGTTGAAACTGAGATTGTGTATTTTTGAGAAGGCATGGTAAAGGATGTAGTAGCACTCACAGGCTCCTTATATTTCTACTGATATCGTTTTATGCTTTTTCACTTGACGGTATTTAACATGTTGACGTTTTTTTTATGGTGCAATAGACTAGTTGTGGGCCTCGCTTGGCTTTGCTTTTGACGGTTCTCTTAAATCCCCATAAAGGATAGCCTGCAATGGTATAGTTAAATCTGTCATTCTAATAGCTTTGCAAAAAAAGGTGAATCAGTTCATCTGGACACAAAGTTTCATAGAGAGAAATGTTTCATCATTGGTACAGATGAAATCTTCAGTCTGAACTGACTGCAGGCATCCCCACCCTTATAAACAATACAGTTGCATGATGACTAAAACAAAGGAGGGTTTCTTATGCAAGTTAGCGATTGATCGGACTTTCATTGGTAATGAGTACTACCCAAGGAGGATAGGGTGATGGATGCAATCACAGCATTGTAAGATGGTGACCGATGTACTCTTGGTTACCCCACCCCCTCGTTCCCTCATCACATAGATGGCTTCTCTGACACCATGTTCAAACCAGCATTCCGCCCTATCAAGGATGCGTACGTCCTCATCCTTGAAAAACTGGCCACTGACCTGTAGATGTGTGTAGACTGCAAGGCCCTGGCCTGACATGTCGGCTCTTCTGTGTTGTGCCGTCCTTGTGGCCAGCGTCTGTTTGGTTTTCCCCGATGTAAAAGTTTCTCTCAATAAAACATTGTGTCCAGATGAACGGATTCAACTTTTTTAAGATTTGGATTATTGAGCATGTGTGAAGACATTCTAATAACCTGCTTGTTTTTATAGATATGGGATGAAGGAATTGGTGATGAGACTGAGAAAATAGCTGATTCAGTCAAAAAGACATGTATTATATGAATTCTTCAAAGGTCATCTTTGTTTCGGTCTTCATGCTTTATGTTTTGATCCTGGAGTGAGGCAGCTGAAAAAAAGATAACAGTTCCCTGTGAAATTAGAAAAACAGAAAGAGAACAGGGGGGTGCTTTGATCCTGAGATCAGGCACTTATGCCCAACCTAGCAGAGATGTTGCATAAACCTTAAACAAACATTACACTCCATTATGATTCTTGTAGCTAAGCTAGAACACCATTTCAAAGGGCAGTGTGCTCACTGGGTGGGTGCTTGGGTACATTTCATACTGTAGTATTAAGTTGGTTGGACCCGAGGCTAATTTATTAACTACCACTGATCTTTTTTCAAAATTTGTATTAAATGACAACAAAACATCTAACAGCCAAATCCTAGTTGGGCTTGTTTTGTCGCTCACTAACACTGGGCTTTCTCTCTCCCACCCAGCGTCTTCCTGGGGAAGATCAAAGAGGCATTTGACAGGGACTCCGAATTGCAAAACTTACTGCTGGACTCCTTCTTCAGTAACGCTGTAAAGGACTCCCAGGTAGGTGGAATGAGGAAGTGTCACATGTCCAATACACTCCAGGCACATTACAAAGACTTACACAAAACCAACTCGTTTCCTCTTTGTAGAGAGGTATGGAATGAAACCACCATGACATTGTACCACAGTCTGTCTTAAAAGGAAACCACCATGAACTCCTACTTTTTTTATAGGGACAGTGCTTATCAATAAATATTTGGTCAAATGTGAATACGTCAGGATTCATTATCAGACCAATTCTCATCTGTTGTCCCAAGCAGTTAGGGGTTCAGTATCTCTTGCTCAAGGACATTTTGACTCACTTTCTGAAAGAACCAAGGATTAAACCGCCAATCTGCTGATTGCTAGATGACCGCCCTACCTCCTGAGCTTTGCTACCCCTAATAATAGATGAGAGGTCCGTTTTACATGTCATGATTAGGCCGCACCTAATGGGTAATGTGTATGAATTGTGAATCTTTCCCATTGAGATTAATGCTGTTTTAGGTAATGACTCTCAGATGGTTTTATAAGCAGTAAATTGACTTGTTGTTATAAAGCTCTTTTCTAGTCTAAAGACCACTCAAAGTGCTTTACAATCAATGCATCACATTTACCGGGCTACATGGAAGGATGCAAACCTGCAGCGGCCGACTTCCAGGCATGCACTTTACCCACTGAGCCACAGTGGTTCATGCATGATTTTATATTTCACCAGAGGGAAAAGACAACTTGGAAAACTAGACCAAAACTATTTCAGTTCTAATATTGGATTATGAATGGCAGAAAAATGCAGAAGGGAATTATGGTCATGTAATCCCAGATCAAACTATAATCTCCCTAATAATGACTTCACGGTTCTAGAGCTTATCTGACAGTACAAGTATAAGGTATTGGTTCTTGACCCTGGTCTGAACGTACCACCTGTATTGCTGGTTCATCTGTTCCCTCAGGTAGTTCATTACAGTCACCTGTCCAGTCAGTTGTTGCAGCCATCCAATCACAACAGGTGAGTGTAGTTAACTACCTGGTGGAACAGAAAAACCAGCAGTACAGGCGGTACATGAGGACCTGGGGTTAGAACTACTGTAAGGGACCTGGCAGTACCCAAATTATGTCCTCTTTTTGACTGTCATGGCTTTAGAAGTCACATTTTAAGTCGCAGAACAATTGAGTCGGTAAGAATACAAAAATACAAAAGTTAAAATGGAAAATGATTACTTTAAACATCTCTGGTTTGTTGTCTCGGTGAAAGAGAACTTGATCTTTGTGAGAAAACTTTCAAATTTGAGGGAAAGATCATGATGTTAAAATGTAGATAAGGATTAAATTAAACTGATGTATGTAAACCTCCTTCAGGACTTGAAACGGTGTTTTACAGAAATACTAGTCTGGCATAATTACTGTAAATGAACTGTAGTAAAACAGATTTATGTTAAAATGTTAACACAATTTAGAGACATGTTGGCTAAGCAAGAGCACGCACCTTCAGATCGAGCGTAGTGGGTTTGTATCCTACCACGGGACTCAGTAAATGTGAGGGATTCATAAGGTGCCTTGAGTAATCACTAGACTAGAGAAGCACTATATAAGAACAAGTCTATTTACTGTGGAAATCCTGGATGATTTTGTGGCAGATTTATTCTCTGTGTCAGTTGCATTTCAAAAACCTTCTCAAAGTTTTCAATAGTAAAACCTTTCACTCATTAAGCATCTGATCATTTGTGAATGGATCCCTGTTACTTGCTGCAGGACTCATGGCGCAGGACAGTCAGCATAGGGGTCCAGCATGGAATACCCATGCCCTGCTTCACCACAGCACTGTCCTTCTACGACGGCTACAGACATGAAATGCTACCAGCTAACCTCCTCCAGGTAATGCACACAAACACACTTGCAGGAAGATTAAAAACTGACCTTTGACCCTTTCAGCATATGTCAAAGTGTGGGAGATTGAGATCTAAACGAAGATCATGTCACTGTGAACTGCATGTGTGTATAATGCTTTGTTTGAGTTGTCCAATTAAGAGTTATCTAAAAACACATAGCTAGAGTATTCATTCGGTTTGCAGCTAAACCTCGAGCGTCCGTCTTTTGCGTCATCCCGTTGTAGACTAGTGTTACAGATTGATGGCATCACTGTCTCGTGTTGCAATATGCTCACCACGGCTGTGCCCGGTGCTAATGACACTCAAAACTCCTTTTTACTCTGCTCACAAAAAGAGCATTTCATAAACTAAAATGTACCTTGCTCATATAATTTATTGTGTTCAGAAATATTTGTCCTTATTTCTAGATTTAGAATTTTGGAGCAATGTTGGGGTTTATTTTGTAAAATAAAAAAAACTATGGTCCTTGTATTTGAAGAAATCCGTACAATTTCAATACCTTTGTCAGTTATAGTTTTTTGACTTGCATAACCCTTTAAGCTTAAATTGTACAGATTTTTTTGCGATATAATATTTGAAGATACTCCTAGAAGGACATTACAGTAAGCAAAACTACCAATGTAGGCACTGGTGGACCATATCGACTGCACAGTTCAAGAGGATAAAACCTCAAGCATCCCTACCATGATAGCTGTTGAGTTTTTCCAGAAGTGTCGCACAAAGCTCCTTTGAGATTTTTAATGAGACCAGCTTTAAGATTTCAAACTTTCTATTCGAGTTGGAAATGAGGAACTGCTTAATATTCTAATTGATAAGAGGATGTATGGTTAATTCTATATTTCAATTGGTTTTCTCAGGCTCAGAGGGACTACTTTGGAGCCCACACGTACGAGCTTCTGTCTAAGCCTGGTCATTATGTCCATACCAACTGGACCGGTCATGGTGGAAATGTCTCCTCCTCGTCCTACAATGCTTAAGGGGCGTCATCACATCATGACATACGTAACAAAGAAAAAGACACAAGACAGTCAGGGCTCCTAACTTTGAAAGAGGATTTAGATTACACATTCCATCTCCACAGCCAAGCCTGAATATTTAAGACAACCCACCCCTGTGATCTTCCTTAACCAAAATTTTACTAATTTAAAGAGCATCAAAGTTTTATTTATAATAAAATAAATCTCAATATACATTTGTTGTAAACGCCCCCTTTTTTAAGCTTTTGGAGTACTATTTTTGGTGTAGGGCTTTTTGCCATATTCACAGGGTGGGAGCAAGTAATCTATGACGAACAGGGGATCTCAAACTCGCTGTCTGGTGAGTGTTCACCAATCATGTCAACCTGTTGGGTTCATGGCTTTAACACTGGATTAAGGTGAACCCTTGCACTGCACTGTATTAGGCTAAATAAAGATTTCAATCCCTTTATAATAAGCTTGTATGGTTCTTACTCTATCACTGGGTGCTATAAATAGGGGTTTAGTGTGTGTTTGTATATGTGTTTATTCTTAATGTAGCCTGGAGGGGTTGCAATGGGTATTGATCAAGTTAAATTATTGGATATATGAATGGCCTTGTCTGTCTAAACACTGAGGAGCATGCTCCATTATTTACCAATCAATTTGGACTATATGTGATGCAAACGCTACACAAATTAATTGGGTTATACGTAATTGGCCTGAGTTTACATCCATACTTGACACATTCGTCTGTAATGCATTAGTCTGTATTTGCAGTTGGTGTCCAGCAGATGGCTCTAACATATCTTAGAATAAACGAGACTCCTCTATATACCCTAACAGAAAAAGCTCCTTTTTGTCATTGATTATGGATGAAAGTACACCAGTCAGTCCTATAGACTCAGTTATAAAGCAATAAACTTTCACTGCTAACTAAATCAGTATGCAGTTGAATGTATACTGCATGATAAAGTTGATGAGATCCATTTGATTCTGCATGTCCAGAATCAAATGAACATAAAAGTAACGCACCAAAAACATAAAACACATTCATCACGCATTAAAGGCAATTCTAAAGAGGCGAGTTTTGATTGGTTTGAATATTTAAAGTCTCTGATGTGTTCCAGGAGATCATTCCAGAGGGAGGGGGCGGCTATAGAGAGGGCTCTGTTGCTCTAAGTCCGGTGGTGTGTGTTGATGTTGGATGAGGGAAGCCTGCAGGAAGGAGTATGGTAGTGGAAGGTTAGTGAAGTAGGAGGGGACCTGGTTTTGGAGGGCTTTGCATTGGATCTGTTTTGGGATTGGGAGCCACTGGAGGTTCTTGGGGACAGGTGATGTCATGGCAGCTGAAGCCGGTGAGCAGCAGAGTTCTGGACGTACTGGAGTCTACTTAGGACTTAACATGATGAGCCACTAGGCAGGATTTGATGAAGGTATGGATCAAGGTTTTCACTGCAGAGAAAGATCGATGGGCAGTGGCAAGCTGGGTTTTTTAATGTAAAAAGACAGTTTTGGTGATTTGATTGAATTGAGAGGAGAGGTTGCTGTCGAAAGTGAATCCAAGTTTGCAGATGTGTGGGAGACCGGAGGGAGAATTTGTGAGTGGATTTGGGACAATTGAAAATCATGTTGGATTTATCTCAATTTAGTTTTGAGGAAGTTGAGGAGATATTGGTACCTAAACACTAGAGCACGCTTCAGGAACTGATGAGCCAGAGACGGCAAGTTCGAACCCACCATGGGGTGTCAGGAAGGACATCTAGTCTTAATCCCCCAAACATCATCTAAGTCCATGTCCACTACCACAATGTGTGGACTATTCGTGACACGTAAAACAGACCTCCTTTTTAAGGATGTTGGCTTGCATCCATGATTTAATTTCAGTCAGGCAGTAGGTCAGAGTGGAATGAGTCATGATGGATTTATTGGAGATCAAGAGCTGGATGTCATTGGCATAGAAGTGAAAGTGGTGGAGACCATGACGACTTTTGATGTTATCAAAGGGGCACATGTGCAGGATGAACAGGAGAGGACTAGGAACCAAATCCAAGGGGATGCTTTGGAACGGAGGAACAGTAAAGGGGGTGCAGTTGTTGGTGCTGATGAACTGTTACGTGGTTGTGAGATATGACCTTAGCCAGGAGAGGGCAGCACCTACAATGTGGAGGGGAGGCTTTAAGACATGAGAGAAGAATGATGTGGTTGATGGTGTAGAAAGCGGCAGTGAGGTCAGGGATGATATTGCTGAGGTGGCCAGAGTCTGAGGGAAGGGGGAGCTCATTGGCGACTAAGGAAAGCTACTGTTTCTGTGCTGTGTTGAGCAGAAACCAGGAAGTAATGGTTCAAACAGGTGACTGGAGTAGAAGTAGAGCTTTTAGTTGGGAGGCAACAACCCATTCCAGTATTTTGACAGGAATGGGAGGTGGGCTGGAAATTGCCCATGATATCAGGATTGGGTCCTATGTCGGGGTTTTGTTTTTTAGGACGGGTGTGACATAAGCCAGTGTAAGTGTATGGTGGACTGGACCAGAGCTGAATACACAACCACATTATGTTTGCTCAGTTTGTTCGCTCTGTTGCTCCCTCTCAGGTCTTCAGTGTCCTGTCACTTTTAAAGATGAAATCAGCTGACGGTAACCAAGTTTTAAAAAACGCTTTAAGAGGATGAGAGTATATTAATAAAATCCTTCTAAAAAATTCTAAAAGTACGAATCAGAGGCTTCATCCTCATTCTGCCTCAAATTTAAATGAGTAATGTGGCACTTAAGATACCGTAGCCTCTTGAAAGCATGACAATAGAACAGTTTATGGTCACATAGGGGCCATGGATCCAGTACCTAATGCATAACGTCATCAATCATGAGCTTTTAAGCGTCGACACTTTACTTTGTACCTGAACCCTTCCCTTCTCTGAAGCCTGTTAAACTGACTCAACAAGTCAATTTAACAGGTTAACAGCAGAACTAATGTCGCACCACGTTACTTTATTGTTGGGACGTTGTGGCATGTGACCCCTGCAGAGTTTCTGACACTAGTGTCCCAGCTGGTGTTACAAAGCCCTCACAAAGCCCAGAGCTTTCCACTAGCTAGCAGGTGTGCTGCTGTAAAGCTTTGGTGTTGGTGAGGCCTTTGTTTTGGGGATGTTGGCACATCTTATTGATGCTGTTACTGCCTCTTCCAGCTGTGCTGCTGAGATGTTTAGCCTTTCCTGGTTGCATTTTCATCTCACAACTTGGTTCCTGAAGTTGCACAGCGGAACAAACTGTTGTGATGAGATGGAGTCAATATAACGCTAGCTGAAGATGAGCATTGTTAAACCAAACTATTCCACCATGAATGACAGAGATGCTGATCTAGATTACTGATATATAATACCAGAGAACCCCCACAGACGACAGCTCACCGCATTAACCTTTTTCTGTTTCAGAACATTTCTTCCAGACCACGAGCACGCATCTACAAGTGGGGTGTCACGGGTTCGATCCCACCACGGGCTTTCAGAAAAGGGCTTCTGGCCTTAAATCCTCCAGGCTTGGTAAATGTGAGGCATACGTTTGAGTAGTTGCTGGACTAGACAAGCTCCATATAAAGAGGAGTCCAGTCACCATTTCTCAGCATGTATAAGTTCACCTGATTATAAAACTGCTGTTGTCTGGTTTCCTTTTTATTCTTCTATCCATAGGGAAGAACATTGTCAGCCATTTTCACCCTTTCTCTGAAAGCACAGGCAGGGGTCTTAATAAGGGTTCGTGTCATATGGAGACTGAATCTGAGACTGTTACAAGACCGTCTCAGATCATTTCAGACTGTTTGGGCAGATGATGGAGCTGCTGAGTCACCCTGGAGTGGAGGGCAGAGCAGGTGAGCAGATGTAACTGGACACTGGGCCTTGCATCTGACGGCTTTAGCAGTAATGCATAATGGAGGATTGGGTGCAGCAGCAGCAGCAGCATGTTTGAATCAAAACCAAGAACGTGACCCCTGCTGAACTACTTGTTTACTTGCTAATCACTCTGCTCTATGCTTGTAGTGTGCAGAAATGCATTGAACCCATAGTACGTCAGCAATGGAGCTGAACTAATACACATGTGGCTTGAGACTTGATGGATAGCCGTCGGGGGGCGTTTTGGCCATATATCAAGGAAGCTTACACACACACTACTTTTGCTTTCACATGCACACAAAAGGCTTTAAAGGTGTGTGTGTGTGTGTGTGTGTGTGTGTGTGTGCGCGCGCGCGTGCGTGCGTGTGCGTGCGTGCGTGTGTGTGCGTGCGTGCGTGCGTGCGTGTGTATGTAAA
>OMLC01039278.1:0-10497 GCA_900302585.1 Regalecus glesne
ATTATATATATATATATATATGTGTGTGTGTGTGTGTATATATATATATAAATATATATATGTATGTGTGTGTGTGTGTGTGTGTATATATATATATATATATATATATATATTTATGTATATGTGTATATATATATATATGTATAGATAATGTTTCCCCTTGACTGGTGCATTGATTCAAGTGTTGCTTATCAAGGAGCTTGCTTCCAAATATTGCTATAAATAGTAACCATTATTGTTCTCGATAGGGACATTATCTTGCTAGATTCTGTCCCCAGTAGTTGAAAGACCCAGTTCAGCTGCATGGCAATTAGCCTCAAAGCTGGTGGGGTTGCCTTCGGAGAGTTCAGCAAAGTGAATACTCGCTTACACAGAGATTTAACCCCAGATTGTACTGTTCCCCAGAACTTTCTTACAATCACCAGGTCACCTGCTGCCATTGCGTGGCTGGAACGGATAAACTGTTTCATAACAGTCTGGAGCGGTTTAGTTGAGAAGAGCACACTTTCTTGCATTGCTCTGAAGTTAAAGACATCATTAGCAGGAGACGGTGAGATTTTCGGGCCCGTCGGGGTCATGGGTCAGGAATAGTGAATGGTAAAAAATCCTTCAGAGTGTTTCCATCAAGCTTAGTTTAATTTATCTATAATGAAACATTCAGAAGTCAGCTTTTTCACTAAAAGAGCTATGCTCACATCCTACTCTCATAGTTAATGTGTGGATGCATAGATTGGAGAAAGGGAGAGATCTTTTGGGGGATGTCAGCCTCTGAGCTATGACCGATGCATGCAGTTTTTATAGGGAGGGGTTGTGTGAAAATATTTATAAGCGGGGATTTAAAATCAAATCTTCATTACAAAGGTTTGACAAATGAGGCCTGCCTGCCGGAGCAGGAGCCTCTCTCTCCCTGAGCCAGGAACCAAAGCTCTATATCAGTACTGCCAGACTGGGTTTCTGAGCTCCAGTCTCTCCCTGTTCAGTCATCTAGCAGACAACCAGCCTACAGAATCAGCCTGTAGCCCCTGGAGAGGCATTCAACCTGCTGCGTCTGCTCTTCTCCCTCCTCACATGCATCCATCCTGCACAGTCGAACTGTGGGGGGAGCTTCCCCCCATCCCACTCCCCCTCTCTCTTCCTCTGCTCTACTAGGCTTGTGAAGGTGAGCCAGTCCCCAGTGGCTTTACTGTACAGATTGGAACACTTCCTCTTCAAATGGCTGCCGCTCACCCATGAATACCTATGTTAAGAAAAGGCTGGTTATGTCTTCTCTCTTCTTCCTTTTTTTCTGCTCTTCCCAACTATTCCTACCTCTCTCGTCTAACCTTGCTTTTAAATCTGTCCCCCTGGCTGCTTCTGTATTACTGAGAGACTGTGGCATACGCTTCAGCCATCAATAATCAGTTAAATGAAAGGAGAGAGGTTGAAGTGTGCAATTACCAGCAGCAAGGACTGAGGGTGGCTTCTTAAAGGGATAGTTCACTGGTGGTTTTGTGTATGTGCAATGCAAGGCAAAGCAAAGTTATTCCTATAGAACATTTCAGCATCAAGGTTATTAAAAGTGCTTTACATAAAACATAAAAGGCACTAAGAAAAGCATCAAGCAAAATGTTAAAACTTTATTTAATCAGAGGCAAACAGGAAAGTCTTCATCCTTGGCTCAAAAGAACAGAATTGCAGCAAGCCTGTTTTCTTGGAGTTTGTTCCAGATATTTGCTACTTATGCAGCTTTAGGTGCTCCCGTCAGGGGTTGCCTCAGTGGATCATCCATCTCCATCTCTTCCTGTCCTCTACATCTTCCTCTGTCACACCAGACACCTGCATGTCCTCCCTCACCACATCATAAACCTCCTCTTTGGTCTTCCTCTTCTCCTCTTGCCTGGCAGCTCCATATTCAGCATCCTTCTCCCAGTATACCAGCATCTCTCCTCCACACATGTCTAAACCATCTCAGTCTGGCCTCTCTTGCTTTGTCTCTAAACCCTCCAACCTGAGCTGCCCCTCTGATGTACTTAGTACTAATCCTGTGCTCCTTTGTCACTGCAATGCAAATCTTAGCATCTTCAACTCTGCTGGCTCCTGTTTGTTCCAGATATGTGGTGCATAAAAGCCGAAAGCTTCCTCTGCTTAGTTTTCAATCGGTAAACAATGAACAATGTACTTGATTTTAGCAATAAACCTCTACGTATTGTAAATTGGCGTACTCCTGCTCATAGAGACTTTTCTGCAGTGCCTACGCGTACCAGAATGCTATGCTGCATGCTAGCTTCTATAGCGTTGTCCATAAAATCCTCTGTGCTAATGTTGCGGGACGTTATTTCCATCATGGGAAAGGTAGCTTAGTCAAGAGAATGAAGAAATGGACAATAACTGGACTTCATACTGTGCAGTATTTCATTATTTTATTTCCGTATGCAATAAGGTGTGCAATATAAATGCAAAATAAATCCTATATCAATTCACTGAGCAACATGAATAATTCTGTGCGCAATTTTAAGTGCCTTGTCTCGGGGGGTTGTTGGTTTTTGGTTGTTTTTATGCCTCTTTCTACACTTTTCTGCTTTGTAGCACTGCAAATTTCTCCTTATGGGACTAACAAAGGAATATCTTATGATCTCATGCGTTTTCTTTTACGGACGGTATAGCTCAGTGGGTAGGGCGGTCATCTGGCAATCAGAGGGCTACAGGTTCAATCCCCGGTCTTGCAGAAAGCATGTGGAGGTGCCCTTGAGCAAGAAACTGAACCCCTAACTGCTCCTCAAGTGCCATATGTTGGCAGCTCACTGCCCCTATACAGTAGGATGCATTAAAATGCAGAGAAATCCAAATTTACCCATGCGGGACTAAGAAGGGATTCCATTTGTTTTTTATGGCCATGTTTAGAGTAGATTAGAGTTCCCGAGTAGCTCAGTGGTAGAGCCTGTGGTTTGGGACCTGACAAGCCAGAGGCAGCAGGTTTCATCCCACCGCAGGGCATCAGGAAGGACATCTGGCCTTAAGCTCCATCTAAGTCCTCGTCCACCCGCATAACATGGGGGACTAATTGCGACATAAAACAGACCTCTCGGAGTACTTGAAACCCTGCTAGGCCTTAGCTTTTTCCAGCCACTGACTGACTTCATGACATGTCACTTGTCAGTCAGAGCAAAAACAACTCTTGTTTGCTGCCGTCCCCAGAATACAGAAATTAGTCAGACAACTGGAAGGCATTTATCTTGCCCTGTGACAGATAGGCAGAGGTAAGGTTGAAAAGTGGTGAAAGAAGCTCTCCCTGTGAGAGGGCCTGTTTTGTCATGGTCTATCTCTCAGATACCATGTGTTTGAAGGCTGAATCATGAGCAGCAGGTGTGAAGGGGACAGTGACAGAAGTGAGAGATGCTCCCTTGTAGCTTCGTAACAGTCAATTTTTCCTTTAATGGATGTTTGTAATTATTTCTGATGGATAGTGGCCGTCAGCAGTCAGGCATGATGGATGTCTTTGTCTACCTGTCCATGTGTATCTCTGTGGGGGCGTGCATTCGTTCATTCATATCCAAGTGTGTCAGAAAAAAGCAAGCATCTTTGACGTCATTGGCAGTCCTCGCTGGTGGGAGATGTACAAGTGTCGCCTGTGTCTGAAGGTATTTGAAGTGATGTCTGTTCCTTTGTGAGCATTGCCATTCAAATTGATGCCTCCATCTCCAGCTCTCTGTGCAATGAACCCTGCATCTGCGAGAGCGCATGGATCCAGCAGCATCTTTGCGAGCACGTCTTCACTGATTGATGCTTCTTTTGGCTTGTTATCTGGGCACCCTGTGTCTACGGGTGAACTCACCGTTTCCGTCATTGTGTTTTATGCAGGTTTTTGGAGATTATTATCACTTCAGGCATCGCGTGGTGGAGAAGAGGTCCCTGTCTGAACACAGAGGAGTCCATATAAGACTGCACAAAGAACCACAGGTAAGCCTTAATTTCATCAACTCAAAAATAACTCAGAATAACTTTCTACACTAGCAACAAAAGGCCAGAGAGCGATTTGATTGTGTTTTCAGGGTGTGGAAATTGCAAGAGAATTATGCACCATTTTGTAAGACGGCTTGTCAAACTCTTTATTCTGCTCCATACCACACAACATATTAATCCACCTGCTCATTCAACACGTCCTGTGGTTCCAGATAGTTTTAAATAAAGACAAACACTGGCAAACAACAGCAGGGGGTGCTTCCATGCATCTGTTAACAAAACACAACAAAATGAGCCACGCTTGAATATCAGCTTCATTTACACAGCTGAGTCTACAGCCAGCCTCACTTGATATATTAGAACACTGCAATTAAGTTCAAGTCTGTCAGGGCAACACATTAATCAGCATTTATGTAGATGTGCCAGTGTTAAGAGGTTCACAAGCTGGTAGTGAGACCAGCTATGTTGTGTAGGTTGGAGACAGTACCACGGACAAAAAGACAGGAGTTGGAGCTGGAGGTGGCAGAGGTGAAGATGCTGAGATTTGCATTGGGAGTGATGAAGGACAGGATTAGGAACAAAGGTTGGGTTGGTTAAGAGACGGCAAGAGAGATGAGATTGAGATGGTTTGGACATGTGTGGAGAAGAGATACTGGTATACTGGGAGAAGGATGCTAAATATGGAGCTGCCAGGCAAGAGGAGAAGAGGAAGACCAAAGAGGAGATTTATGGATGTGGTGAGGGAGGACATGCAGGTGTCTGATGTGACATAGGAATATGCAGAGGACAGGAAGAGATGGAGATGGATGTTACACTGTGGTGACCCCTAACAGGAGATAAAAGTAGTAGTAGTAGTAGTGTAGATGTACCAGTGTTAGCCAGCTTTCTAATATGCCTGCAGTGCTTTGGTAGCATACTTCGAAACCTCCCTAACATGCATGGCTTTTTGATGTTGGACAGAAACAGGAGAACTGGGAAAACATGCAAACTCCACACAGACAGGACCTGGGCTGGCCGCGGGTTTAAATCCTGGACCTTTTTATTTGTGAGACAACAGTGTTAACCACTGGGCCAGTATCCTGCCCAGTGAAATTAATAGAATTGAATCTCCACCTCAATCTGTTCTGAATTCATAGCAAGGGTGCACTTCGGAAGGTTGTTTTTTCTTTCTTCTCCAAAGTCATCCAGGTCCGTGACTGAAGCTGCAGGGGAAGTAGTTATGAAGTGAGAACAGCCATGAGCCATCTGTAGCAAGGCAAGGCTGTGTCTGTTCAGCTGGCTGAGGTGTAGGCTGATGTACTATGACAAGCACACAGGTGCAAGGATATCATTAGTGAGAGATGGTGACATTCATCAGGTCCAGTAGTGTCAGGGGTCAGGCATAACGAATGGTAACAAAGCCTTTGGAGCCTATGGGTTAAAAAATGTCTCTGTCAAGCTCGGGGCTCAGCAACTACCAAGACATGCTGACAGCAATATTGTAAGCTTTGAGAGCACGGGGATCGATACAGTACTAAGAAGGCATAATGAGATGCAGCATTGCATTTGTGAGGTGATGGAGCTGAGGTTTTAGCCAGTCTCATTGAGGAGGATTCAGTGATGCACTGTGCAGCAGTGGATTTAAGATTTATACCACTATATTAAGGAGGGCAGAGTGTAGAGCAAGCTGTAGGCATGATAAGAGGATAGCTCAGCCAAGGTTGATGTCTTCCTGATCAGAGGGCTGCCAAAGAATAGAATTAATCTGGAAACCTTAAACTGAGTTTTAGTACGTGTCAAAAGGGGGCTCAGGGAGCAGTCTATTAAAGGATAATTGCCTTTTTTCCTATTCTGATAACCAATACCATTCCCTCATTCCATATCTATGGATACGATAGGAGAAGAATTGTTGGATAAACCAGATTATCCTCATTCATTGAAAACTACTGAGATTCATCCTGCATCTGGCTTTTCGCCTGCACAGTCTCTCACCTTCCATTTCACCATTCGTTCTCAGCCAAGAGGTCAATAGGTCAAGTTAATGACAACTTATACCACCTACAATCAAGGGCATCGGGTTTCAAGCTAAGAAACAACAATTTTCCCGGGCAGCCTTCCCTCCCACATACAAATGGTTGCAGACCAAGCCTCAGGCAGGCCATGACCACAGGCATGGAGCTACCAGAGCTGAGGAACCACCAAGAACATTGCAGAACAACTGACCTTGTGTTGGTGTGCATGTGTTTCTGCGTGTTGTCTGTTTTTCTCACTGTGAATAAAAGCATCTTATCCCTGAAGCAATATGAAATGAGAGGTTTAGGGAAAATAAGGTTGCCAAGATACCACATACACCACATACAACTTTTTATCTGTATGTGTCTCGGCATGTAACTCTATGACCATGTGAACCATTTGGTTGTGCTTCACCTGTTCTGAGAGAAAAATTCCTTTTAAAAAGACAGGGGGAAAAATTCATGTTAGGATTTGGATAAATCTATGCTAAGCCCTAAGCTTGTTTAGGTGTTTCATTTCTATAATCCGGTTCCTGTCTCCCTTTACTTTGCATTGTCTCCATTCCTCAGCCCTGTGGTACTAACACACTGCTTATCATTGTTCCCCTTTGACAATTCGTAAAATCAGAAGAGTGACATTGGCAGCTCCGTAAGCCTTTAATAAGATACATTATGGGGGTGTGTTTGCAATCTTCTCCCCTCAGCTTCTCCATTAGAGGGAGAATTTATTTGTTTTTAGGGCGGATGCTCTCGCAGTTTAACAAACCTTAATGTAAGCTAAGTTACTGCCTGTTATATTTCAGAGGGTCTCTCCCATATCTCCCTCACCTCTCACTCCATTCCCTATCTCTGGCTCACTCTGGCTCTCATTCTCTCCTCCGCTCTGTAAAGTCAGGCTGTGGCTGGATTGAGTCTTCAAGGCACTATTGATGGATTATGTATCTTTTCTCTCCATCAACCGTGGAGTTTATGAGACTCGGATCCCAGCAGAGGCTGTCGCTCTCTTTACTGGCCTCTCTACAATAAGAACGAGCTGAATCACAGTGGCCTATCCCTCTTCGCCAAATAGGAAAAACTCTCAAGAAAAGGAGCCAAAAACTGAACTAACAGTTTAGTTAGAGCTTTTATAGACTGTGGCCGTGCACTGACTCCTAAGCAACCTATTGTTCTCTTACACTCATCTGTGCTGCCAGGACTATCGCCCTTGGACTAGGTGGCTATTTAGCTGCTGTTTGATCACTGCCCCCTCCTGCCCGAACAATGATCAGTCTATGGATCATCACATTACATTATAGGCATTTAGAAGATGCTCTTATCCAGAGCGACGTACATCAAGTGAGCAGTTAGGGGTTCAGTGTCTCCGTCCATCCATTTGTTGTTTGTCCTGTCAGATGCGATTTCTCTCATACTGCAGGTTTTAACCCAGAGAAGTTTTGAATCTTAACCTTAAGATCCAGGATTCACAACACCAAAAGGTTTAGAAAATTATCTTTTATAGACTTGGTGATACGAAAAAGTCCCATTGACACCCCCCTCCCCAATCCGTTCCGCTCTCTTTGGCTCTCACCATTGCCATCTGGTGTGTAGGCTCATATATTCCTGCAGTTGGCATTACTTATGACTAAACGCTCTCACTTTACAGCTGACTATGAAAAGGAATAATCTTTATCCTATTCTTGTCCTGATTTGTGAGATGTAAACAGACAAAAACTCAGCAGACTACACAAGGGTCGAGATTTAATCAGTCTGGCTCAACTTTATGTTAAATGGATTCATGTTTAGTCAAATTGCTTTATTCACGATCCGACGCACATTTCTCATGCTAATGGGCATTTTTCTCATGTAAAGCCAACGGTCAGGAGTGGGCGTACGTGCCGACAAGTCCTACCATTCATTTAATTCACATGCCAAAGTGTAAGCATCATAGGAAAACCACCTCGCAGTATTATCAAATAGGATATATTGAACCAAAACAGGACAACTTTATATTGTCAACATATTTTGAAAGATGGGGGGCTGTATACAATGTGCGATAAATCCTGACACAAACACTCGTTTGGTACGAAAATGATCTCAAATCAAACCAGACAATGTGCATTTTCAGCTCACATTGTCGATCCCATCCCAGAAGAAAATGTTGAAAGTTGGTGCTTAGCTAAATCTGCCATAGTCTAAGTGGTATTGCATTGCTTTTTTTGTTCAGTGTACTACATTGTGTATGACTGGTTGCCATGTGTAAGGACTCGTCATTGTCAGCATTACATGAGAGAAATATCCAGTAGTGGGAGAAATATGCTGTAGTTTGTGAGTGACACCTCCTGACACAACCACTAAAACTATAGACAGGAGCACAGGTAAGGTGCTGGATGCCATCTCAGTGTTAATGGACTGGCGCCCATGCCAGTTGCCAGACAACAGAAGGTAGCAGTGACTCCTTGAAATAGTCTCTGCCAAACTTAACATTATGTACCTCAAACACGTATTTGGTAAAAGTTGAATAAACCATACATAAGTGATTACACCAAAGGACACCAACATCAATCATGGAGGATGTCATGGTGACTGTTGTCTTGTTCCTCTCTGACTCGGTTATTGTTCAAGTAGGCTGATCTTACATTGGAGTCCCTGATCAATAAATATGTAATATGAAAGTACAACACTGACCAGTACAAAATATTTTTAAATTGATTTAAGTAATTCTGGTTACATGGTGTTGATGCAATGGCATATTTCTCCTCTTAATGCTACATAAGTTCCTCTTTGAAATGAATGTGCTGCAGGTGTTGTCGTTTGCATTGATAAAAACAGATCTCAGGGATGAAGGCCATTTCATTGGCTAAATGGCAGATATCTACATAGAATATTACACATTGATCTGTTGTATTGATTTCTTGTTGCACATTGGGAAGTCAGTCGGGTAGCAAAGGAATTCATTAGAGATAATGCATTATTGGGTAAAATAGCAATAATCCCGGGCACATATATTATTGTAGTCTTTAAAGCAAGGCATTCAGCAACACCAGGCATCTTTAACTCCTTATTTAGTTATAATGAATATATTTATGTCTTCTTAACCAAAAAGCATCATAATACCCACAAGTAGAAGACTTGCCCTGCTGCATACTAGCCATAACTTATACAGTATTTAGATAAAATGCTGGTTAGTAAGAAACCATTCCCCAGACTAGAACATTGTTTATCATCAAATCATACTTTAACAATCTGCAAGACATTGCAAAGGGAATGTGGACATTCAGAATCCTTTTACTCTGCTCTTCTGCCTGCAGCCGAAAAGAGCAGCCAGTTGGATTTTTGTCAGCAGTGAGAATTCAGCATAGGAAGGATTCATTGCCAACTGTAATGGAAACCATTATCAAGGGGCGCTCCGGTGGCTCAGCTGGTAGAACGTGCATCGCATAAGCTCAGGTCTTATCAGGGTGTCTCAGGGTCGATTCCGATTTGGGTTGCATGTCCTCCCCTACTCATTATTTCGTCTTCATTTTCACTGTCCTGTCGGTAAAAAGCTAAAATCCAGCCCATCTAAAAAGTCATCACATGCTTCATCTTGGCTTACTTTTGAAAACAAGATAAGTTGATCTTGTATTAATAAACATCCATCTACATGGGAATATTTTCATCTTAAGTGATGCACTGCCAGTCACGTTTGTCTTAGAAACCTGTTTTGCTCTTCTTTTTTTACAGTATGTGAGGAATGGATATGAAACTACTGCTTTTCTCTGGAAATGTGGTTGCATGCATTTGAGTCATAGTTGCAATTGTTAAGTCACTTCAACAGACTTTCTGCCGGGGCGAGAATCAAACCACCAATCACCAGACAACCACCTAACCCCCTGAGCTATGCCACCCCAATGAAAGTGTATTAAATATGTTTGAAAGCTGTAGACAATGTGTTGAGTCAAAAACTAGCAAATGGGACACATCTTCAATGATGAGCTTGTGGGGTGGGCTTGTGGAAATATCTACAGGTCCAGTTTAAAATGTTTGTCACTGTAGCAATAACACTGTTTTGAACTGTGACATCCACGGTTATTAGACCACCCATCCCTGATAAACTACACAAAGATTCCAGCAATCTTAGGTCTATGACACTGGTAATCTGTAGTGCTCACTCATCCCCCTGCATCTGAGAAATTAAATCAATTAGACATGCCTCTCCCTTTATCTAGGGTCTCTGAGACACCGCAACTGTCTGAGATTAGGATGATGACAATGAGGTGAAAGGCCTTTATGGAAAATAAGAGTAATCTGTCCCCACATTTCTATTCTACTCATTTGTGTATTTTGTAAATGTATATGCATGTCATCCTATCCAGGTGCAATGGGCAGAGCAGCAGGTGGTGAGACGGAGAAAGAAGAGGGATGTCCATGAAGAACCAACAGATCCTGAATATCCCAAGCAGTGGTATCTGGTGCGTAATAGATTCAACCTTAGTATTCAGTTTATATGGCTTGATGTGGTCAGCTGTGGAACTGATATGTTGTTGGGGTTATTTTTCATTTGTAGTCTCTCTCTCTCTCTTTCTCCCTCTCTTTATATATATATATA
>OMLC01039279.1:0-10167 GCA_900302585.1 Regalecus glesne
GGGGTGAAAGCCAATGAGCAGAGGACGACATTTACCCAGGAGCCCCGTGGCTCTGAATCCATATACTCATATGGCTGAGAGATGGGGAAGGCACAGGATAGATTCACAATAAAACAGTTACACAAAGTGAAATCATAGAAATTAAACAGTGAATTTAGAAAAATATATAGAGGTCAGTCCCATTTCTGCTGGTCTTGGGCCACATTGGCAGCATGGTGGTGCAGTGGTCAGCACTGTCACCTCACAGCAAGAAGGTCCTGGGTTTGAATCCTGTCCCAGGTCCTTCCCGTGTTGAGTTTGCATGTTCTCCCCGTGTCTGCGTGCCCCCCCACCACCATCAAATAGACATGCATGTTAGGGTTAATTTTCCTGCCTGTGCCTCTGAGCAAGGCAGTAGGCAGAATAAGCAGAGTTGGTCCCTGGGCACTGCAGCTGCTCACTGCTCCCGTACAATAGGATGAGTTAAACACAGAGAACACGTTTATTTCATTGTATTTATATAAAAGGACAAAAACAATGAAGCTCTCTCCAGTGTAGGCTGATTGAAATGCCAAAACAACCCTTCAGTTTGTAGGAGGATGCCTGTGGTCACATGCATTACCTGTGGATGAGGCTAATCTATTGGAATTGGAGCTCTCCAACCTCCAATGAGCACGTAGGCGTTTGGGTGGAAATAAATATTATTTTATTGCTCCACAGAGTCGGTCTTAGAAAGATGACGTAAATCAAACGCGGGCTGTTTCTTCATGTGCCAGTGGAGAGACCTTTGTAACCGTGTGGATTTTAAGCCTGTGAATCAGGATATTAGGCCTGTCTTTTAACCTGCAGTCCCATCCTGAGTGCCAGAGGTATGGAGACCAGTGATGAAATGGATGAATACGAAGTCATCACACCTATTTCTTATCTTCACCAAGCAATTGGCTACCAGGCTTCTGAAGAGGTGGGGGGTATTAGATCGGATTTCAGTTGTTTTCAAAACGCTTTTCAAATAAACGTTCAAGAACGGGTCTTTGAAGAGTGAAAAGCATCCTCACCCTTCTCCCCTTTTAAGGGTCTTCACCAGATGTGACTGGAGACTTTGTGATACAAGCACTTCAATCTCCTCTACAGTGGTTTACCGGTGGAAATCTAAAAAAAAATCCTGCTTTGGTGACAGAACCGCAGGCCGGGCCCATGTCTGACTCATTAGAGCATCTTTAGAAATAAGGTCACGGCACGGTTGCTAATGACAACCAGGGAGACTGCAGGCCCTGTGCAGAGTACCGGCGTTTTCTCCTCTGAGGAGTGGACGCCTCCTCATTTTGTGAGGATTAGTCGCCCCCTGCTGTTTGCCCTCCCTTTGATTCACTTCAATGGAGGCGCTTGCTCAGTGAGCCCAGCGAGGCATCTCTGAAGTTAAATCCCATACGAGCATGTCCCTGCAATCTCAGAAGGCACAATGAAGTTCGAGTAGAGACTGAAAAGAGGAGGAAGGATTAAGAATTTGGGAAATTATTCATCAGAATCGATTAAACTGCTGCAAAATGTGTCATCAGCCCCTTTTAGATCTGGTGTCGTTCCCTGAAACTCGGCTTATTTCACAAGATGAAATAATCCGTGGTAGTTGAAAGTTGGCTGGTGAATTCGTTAAAGACATGTTTGACTTATTTTGGCCAAAATGTTGGAGAGGTTTATCTACGTTGTTTTGCTGTGACAAAATGAGCTCTATTATTCTGCAGGTAAATCACAGCCATTCTGCATACGCGACAAGCTCAGTGTAGACGGCAGAAGGACAAAAAAACACCATTCACAATTCTTCCATTATAGTGTTTTATTCATACAGCGAGGGTGCTCATACAGAATCTCGTTTAATTTTCTATAAAATATATTTTACCTTTCATTCCGTGAAAGCAAAACTAGATAGAAATCATCAAGTTTTATTCGATAAGAAGCAACTCATTTTCAAGTGTCAACCAAGGCAACCGGCTGTATCAGTAGTCAAAGATGCATTCACTGAAGAGTCAGAAACAACATTCTCACGGAGACACAGTTTCTCCTGTCGAGCAAAGCCACAGTGCCCAAAGCGTTTCAGGGTGCCTAGGCTTTACGCCGTGAAGGTGGCCCCACTCAAACGACCAGCCTTTGGGGTTTTCTTAAGTAGCAGATAACCATTTAAATCACCGTAGCCACGAACGAGTTGAGCGGGTTTTGTGTCATGTAAGAGGAAAGCGGGCAGAAACAACAGTGGATGTTTAAAGGGGGCACCGCCCACCAGAGTTACCGCTAGTGGCTCTGGGAGGCGCCGTTACGCGCCACGCCGTTACGTACGCAATAGGGGGCGGCACTTACACGAAATAGAACAAGACGATGAGAGGAGAGTTCCCGCGCAAGCAAGTGACGCTTTAAGCTAACTGTCATATTGCACTGTTCAGACATTCATCTTCTATTCCAACTCCTTTCAAGTGATGGCCATCTATACTGGGTTTCCCTCTTCTTCAGGTTCCCCTCCTCACTCGTTCTTCCTCTCCACATTTGACGGAAGGCCCCACAGTTTTGATGACAGCTCTCTTGGGTTGGACGGTGGCAAGTGAATTCTTCAGCCATCACAGCAGCTCGCTGTGTCCAGACGCTGAGCTGAAGCTGTCTGCAACACAGCAAAGAACAGAGGAGGCAGGACAGGCTCATAAGCTAAGAAACTACTACTAAGTATGAGCTGTATCTAAATAGATGGGGCGTGTTAGAAGTACTATGTGTGATTAACTGCACTTGAGCCCTGACATCTGTTGTTCAGGGGATATGAACAACAAATTAAGAGCAGTCCAAACAAACAAGGTCGAGAAAGGTCAAGGATACACTACCCGTTTGCTGGCATCACTTACAGTGTGAATGTCTTCAGTATGCGAGCCAAGTCAAACAACAACAACTCATTTGTTGTTGGTGAGTGAATGATTGTGTGTGTGTGGGCATAGTAATGAACTGGTGTCCTGTGTCTCCTTGACCTCTACCAGATGCTTGCCGGGAAAGACTCCAGTCCTCCATGATCTTGATTGGGATTAAACAGGTATGGATGGATTGTATAATACAATGGCTAAATTCCTCTAAATAGCCATTTCACATGGGTGTGTATAGCGCCCATGTATTGTTGAATGTCAGGGTAGCCGTTCATAATTGGCAGGTACGAACATGTCTTCATGTTTTAAGTGCGTACATACACGGTTGATATATTTAGCCTTTTTAGATGGTGAGACTTGCCGGTTGTTTCTGCTGCTGATCCTGCTGTGTCTAGCAATACAACTCATCAACTAGTGGCTACTTGTGTAACCCTTAACACATATATACATTTTCCCTTGTTAATTCCTGACTTTGGGCGCTAGTTTCTGGGTCATAGCGTAATCGAAGGTGTTGGCGCTGGTTCACAACACAAGTCAAACTAAGGTGTGGACAACACTTCTTGCTAAATTTGGCAAGTGCTGTGAAATTAGGTGCAACTGAGGTGCAGATTTCAAAGGGTTAGACTAGGAGAATAAAGTATAAGTAGGAGTGATGGGGGCTGGTTTCAGTTACGGCCAATCAAATCAACTAAACTCGTTCCGTGTAAAAGCAGCGCAATCTGTCAGGGCGAAAAGCCAATTTTGTGATGGACGGGTGAAGTCCCAAACCGGCTAAGGCAGAAAAGCGTCTCTCAGGACCTTTGTTCAGGAGGTGCGGTCACCAAGTGCACACAAATCAACCGTCATCACCAATTCAAATGTGACCTGAGATGACACGCAAACATGGTTATTTGATAGGCCACCATTTAATATGACTTCGTTCTCACCAGCGTCTTTCTCTCTTTTTTGCATGCCATGATCACAGCAGGAGATAGTTGTGATCACGGGTCAACTAGCCTAAGTTATCATTTGAGTCTTTTTCAGGTTGAATGCGGTTAATTGAAATATTGAAATCCCTATCACCCTGTTGATTTCCATGAGTAATGGCACCGTGAGTGTTTTACGTTTGAAGACGATAATAAATATGCAGATATTCTGTCTGGTGATCATAAAGGCGTCGGACAGTAATGAGTTAATTTACTCAGGAAATAGGCTGCGATACCATACACAAATGTGGTTTTGAATGAGTCCTATGCTTAGTGCGGCTTCACCGGAAGCCCGGTCACTGCCAAACTGATTTTTACTCTCATCCTCAACAGGGCCCCTGCCTCCATTTTGGCTCAAGTGATACCATGGCGAACTCGGAAATCAGCAAATACACCCACAACCCACCTCGCGCTTAACAAAATGGTCGCTGCGTCTATGTTAGCATCACCACCAGTCGGAAACTAGAGGCTTATGTGTGCAACTTCTATCATAGACGGACGCACTGAAGCTGTTGTCAAGTTAATGACAAGTAGATTAAAAGATAAGAGAAAGGTAAATACCAGAGAGGTCCAATGACTTATTTTTGTTCTGGGGTAGTCTGGGTTTTTTCACTGGGGGTTTACGATTTGGGGGCTTCTCAAGGTTGTTAGGGCTGTCCCTGTCGGTGCCTGAGGTAAGTAAGAACACAGAACACACATTAACAAATACAGACACGTTAAGCACATGTTAACAGACATTAGACACGAACACAATATTCATCCTGCTGAACAAATGATAGAGTGATTCAGTTCCATCACCAGCAGGACAGGGACGGAAATATTTATACCTGCATCACAAGACATGGCCTTTCTGTTCCTTTGTGGTTTCACTGGGGCCTGGGGTCTCATTCCCTCGTCACCTGAGTAGCATATAGCAAACACTAAGGACATTTAATTGAGCATGCATCAAGACAAAGAGTGAGAAGACGTGCTGTTATTTTAGTCAGTGTCTGCAATTCATCTGTACCTTGACTTGCAGCTCTGTCGGACGACCCGAGCACAGGCTTCGCGAAAGGAGGTGGGACAGGAGGAGGAGGTAAGTTCCTTTCATTAGCCGATTCTTTTGAAAAGCTTATGTAGGAGGACGTCTTTGGCTGTTCACCAGAACAGAACAACGTATCAATGGACTACAGGGATAAATAGCTATAGCAGTTGGTAAACTATGGATTTACACTAAATACTAGTGAATGTGAACAAGTTGTATGGTGTCAATATCTGTTTATTTCTTTCATATAACAAGTCAAACCGGAGTGAAACACCCCAAATAGCGCAGACTGTCCAGATATTAGTGGCAAACCAATGTATTGGTGAAAAACAACTGCACACCTTTTCTGGGATGGGAGGGGGTTGACCCTCTGAATCTCTTCCCCTTTCTCTTTCTTTCCTCTCCATCTTTCCCAGATCTCTGACCATATCTCCTTCTTCCTCTGCACCTATGGATCACAGAGAAGTGATTGCAAACTGTGTCAGAAAGTGCTGTGCGTAGATCTTTTAAATGCCAAATGTAGTCGTGTGAAAGGAGACTAAGCACCCCTCTGTGTATCTGAGGTTTTATTGAATGACAGTCTGAGCAGACCACAAGACTCGGTTTGATCTGAACCTCATTTTAAAGCTGAAATCTCTGTGATGATAGGACACTGATTAGCAGTACCTGAGCTCTCTTGCCTGTGCCTTTGTCCAAGCCTGGGCAGGTTGGGTTTGCTGCTTTGTGGGGGAGGATCAGGCTTAGATGTGTTAGGAACGGCTCTCCCAGAGGATACTCCTCCTCCATTTCTCCATACCTCTGTCAGCCCGCCAATTGTGTCTGAGCAAGTGTGCCGGCCCACCCGTGTATCCTGCTGACACTGGGCCCAGTCCGTGGCTGTAGCCTCCATGGTTTTGTGAGGATCTGTTTCCTGTTTTGGTGAGGGGGTCCTGTCCGATGGATAGGGAGGCAGTGGTCTTTGAGCCAAATGCTGTGCATGGATTTGTCTGTCTGTCTTTCTGCCTGGATGCCTGGACTCCTTCCACTGTCTATCAACTTGGATGTCGGCTGGCCTGTTCTCTGACCATGATCTATCTAATTGTCTCCCCATGGTCCACTGTCTCTCCATCTTTCTGTCAATTTGCCTCTGTGTGTGTCGGTCAACTGTCCACTGCTTTTCCATTTGTATATCTGAATGCCTGTTTTCAGTCCAGTACCTTTCAGTTTGTCTATCGGCCGTCTTCGTATCTCCCCAAGTTCTTTCTGATAATCTGTCATCTAACCACTTTGGATTGAACTGTCTCTCTCCATGTTTCTCCGGGTATCGATCAATCTTTCTCCCTTCCATCCGCTGTCTATCTGCGGGTTGGAGTTGCCCTTCTGACCATTGTCTGTCCAGCTGCTTGTCCTCAGTCCGCTGTCTATTGGACTCCCCTGACTGCTCGAGCTCTGGCTCCAATTCAGGTTTCTGTCAGTATAAACAAGAGAGGTCAAGAAAAAGAGAGAGATATATCACATCCAGTGCAAACCTACAAGCCCATAAACACCTGTCATGATTTGCTTAGGCTGTACCTCTCTGGGAGAATAGAAAGGATGTCTGCCGCCCCCCATGCTATGATGCTGTGTGACCTGTATCGGTGGTGGGCTCAAAACTGGGGCGTTTTCCCCTTGCTGATCCTCCACTTTGCCATCAGCCCACTCCCCAGGAGACCCAGTTTGCGTAGCGGATCTTGGGGGTTGCAGCAGTGTGTACACATTCTCTGTGGCTGTCCTGAGCATGGAATAATTCAAAATTTTAGTACAGATACAAAATATTTCACATACTTGCTTGTAGTCTGCCGGTATTCAAGTACATGCAAAACACGTCGGAGGATCGTCGCTTGCGAGGATAACACTTGCAAAAATCATCCATGTTGCTATTGAAATCGGAATCTGACATGTTATGTGTTAATTTGTAATCACTGGGTGAAACATGGGCACTCTGCTGGAAAAGATATCCGTGGCACCGGCTGCTCTTCTACATCTGTGTACACACACTGGTGTGAGCCTGTCTGTGGTTTGGCAGATACCAGACATTTCTCATGTCAACAGAGGGATGGCTGTGATTCAGAAATTATTTGTCCTTGAGTCTTCACAGAGAGCTGACATGCTCCTTGTCTTTATGAGGAGAGACTGAGAACAAAGCAGGCAGTCAGTGGAGCGAGTCCTGTGACGGAGTCACCGCGCCTGTCATAGTCACTTGTGGGTGTAGAGGAAAACATGAAGTGAGGAATGAATTTGTCTTTTGTGAGATAGGATGGAGGTCCAGTGTGGTGTGTACAAGGTGTCTGGTGCGTCATGCATGACATGTGCTCAAGGCCATCATACCGTTCTCAATCAATAACAGGTCATGTGGCAGTTGCGATGCATGTATCGTCCGCAACATGGTGTGTGTGTGTGTGTGTGGACAAAATGGGTGAATATGCACAAACCCTGTGGGTGCCGTGGCAACAGAGTGGCCCTCCTCTCCAGGAACCTCTCCTCCACACTCTGGCCCCTGACTGGAGAGAGCTGGGTTTCGGTTTTTACGGAACCCAAAGATGGCCAGCATGTTGCGCCTCTTCTTTCTTCTCAGAGAGTGGGCTTTGTGCAGGGAGGAGAGCTGGCTGAGAGAGGAGGAACAGAGAGAGAGGGAGCGCCACGTATGCAACAAACGCTTGATAGCAATCAGATACGAGTCAACACTGTGAGATTTTCCATTCGTCAGGATGTGTAATTTTATTTCCTCATAGCCTCTCTCCGTCCTTCTGCTTCCAATGCATCAGCAATTTGAGCGTTGCTATGCTACACCACTTGATACATGATAATTTATCCTGAGTGCCTTTATGTGGAATAAGTCAAACTATAAATATAACAGAATTGAAACTTTCTACTTAAGCAGGAGATCTCTGATGTGGGGCTTGGATGGGAACAACATTACAGTAATGGACATTCATCAGCAGAGAGGCTGCCTATGTGGGTCTCTAAATTAAACCGGACCACTCGTGAAATTCTATTGAACATATGAAGCTTTGTGGGAAAATGTGCCACCCAGCTGTTCAAAGTTTTGGGTTGAAGAACTGGAAATAAAATAGGGTAGCAGGGATTCTTACCTATCCGGTAACACTCTTTTGGTATAGAAATCTGGGAGTCCATCGTCAAGAGGACTTATGCCTCCATTTTCACTACAGTGCTGTGGATACACACATACACACATGCACACAAAGTATATATGAATTAATTTAATGTGCTTTTTAGAGAGGTCTGTTTATTTTTATTTGGTTTCATTAGCAAATGTTCTGTTTGCAATAATAGAAGTGAATTATGTTGGCTTTGGAGAGATGGCATAACCCAACAGCAATGGTCCACTTTGTATGGGTTGTCCTATCGAAAGTCACGAATCTCAGTGAGAAACAGAGCAGCACATTGCCTCTACTAGAAGGCCTGAACATTTGGAAAGGGTCAATGGGAATTATACAGGAGTCATAAATTAAGCTAAAACTTTTGCACAAGCTTTGGATTAATCATATGAAAAAAGGCTCTGTGGAATAGAAACAAACAAGCTCCTACAGACTATCAAATCACTCTGTTATATTTTGTACTCCGCCCAAATAACAACTCCCAACACCTCAAATAGGTTTTGATGTCAGATTAATGATTCTGTACTCAAATAATGTGCAACACAACCAGTGGTGCAAAATTACTAGAGGGACAAAACTGCAAAAGAAAAAAGTAGTAATAAAAAGTAGTGCACTCAATAAATGTAGCCCCGTAACGTTTTACAGTATTTTATGGGAGCGGTTCTTGGCTTGCCCTGGGCGCTAGCAACCCATGCTACGATACTGGGCCCAACATATCCCCAATTCTATGTGCCTGCTTTTGGTAGAAAAAACCCCTGTATGGTTTCACTCTAGACATAAACACGGGGTAAACTTCTGAAGGCTAACTAATGCTTGCTTGTGTGATGGATGATATAAGACGTCAGGGTGTTGTGTATGAGAAGAGGTTTTTTTTTTGAATATTCCTTGTCTTACTTGATCAGCAGGTACATGCCCTCCTCTGTGCCGCCGCGGAGGCCGAGGCCGAATCCGTGTGACATGATGCAGAGGCACGCCGTGCGTAGGCAGCTCCGACAAACCTTCCCAGGATGCTGAGCGGGAGAGAGGTGAGGAGAAAGATGGCACAGAGGGAGGCGGGGAGGAGCTGGAGTCATCGCAGAGACCTGACGGTAACAAAAGATGAAAAGATTAAAGGGTGCTCGAGGAGGGGAGAGGATGGGAAATGGGGAGGGGGGGTGTAATAAGGCAGAGTTTAGGAGATGCAGTCGAGAACAGTGATCCTCGCAGAGTCATGGGGAGCTATCATCTCCGCTTCAAAGACACACTTTCTCAAATTTAAGACAGTTCACAGTCGCTCTCGAGCATATTGAAGCAGGAATTTCTCAAGCCAGATTAAACCAGCCATTAAAATGCTCTCTAACAGGAAGGAGAGGGAGGAAGAGGGATGTCTGAGTTGAGAAAAGGCCCTGCAGGAAACACACTGATATAGCTCTGAAAAAGGAGGACTGGGTGAGGTAGAAGGGAGGGAGGGAGACTGAAGAGAGGAGGATAAGAAGGGATGAGGGGAACTCACTCAGCCTGGTGGACACTGGTCGTATTCTTCTGGTTCTGGAACTGCGCTTCTTAATGGCTATGGTGTCCTTGAAGAGAAAATAAGAGAAAATCACCCACACACACACATACACAGGAAGTAAACGCGTCAAGAAGAAATAACCAAGACATACTATTTACTCATACAAATACACACACACACACACTCAATACGTTAATACACGGTATACTATTCGCAACATACTATGCTGGTGCCCAGCTCCTCATCAGTGATGTCCAGAGAGTCTCTGTGACGTTGTGACCTTCGACCTGTTCCACCTTCACATGTTCCATCCCACCGCTTCACCTGAGACACCTGCCGGGTCTAAAACAGAGAGGGATCACACATCTCCCTCTCACTCAGAAATTCACTTATTCTGCTCAACACCAATACATCCACACATACACATGCAAACACATGCACACAAACATAAAATGTGTTTAACTCTTCTTCTTGCTTACAAGGGTCTTGTGAGTGGTGTAGAGTTCCTGCAAGATCTGATCCACGATGGAGTTGGTGAGATAGGAGACCACTGAGAGCTTGACTTCTCTGGTTGAGATGAGATGGAGACCAAAGGGGAATTAGGAGAGACAGTTTGGTAACAATGGAATTATAAGTTTCTTCTTAGATTTAGCCTCATTATAGTAACCACCACCTCTCC
>OMLC01039289.1:7794-23999 GCA_900302585.1 Regalecus glesne
GGCAGTGGATGGCCCTCTTACTGGGTCAGCTGAAAGTGGAAAATTAGCACAATTCCCCCAGGCTGGGATTTATCTCACATCTCTTCCAATTAGCTTCCTGAGCTCCTGGAGATAATTGCAGTGTACAGCGGAGGGACAGGAGCTTCCACAACCTCACTGTGACTGCATTCCCATTTCAATTCCACAGACAGTCATGTTTCCCCCTCACAGCAACAACAACAACACACTCAAAAAAGAAAGCGAAGAAAGAAACTGAGTCAATGAGAGAGAAAAAGACAGAGCAACTATGGGATCAACATCTCATCTCTCCTGGTTAATCCTGCTCAGAGACGGGTATCATCCCCAGAGCCACGGCTCTGTTAAGTACTTACATACGCAACCAGAAGTCAGGGGTTTCAAGCTGGGAAAAGTTTTACATGTGTTGTCATTTATAGCGCTATCATCGCTAATAACAGGGAGGGATTAGCGCCGTTGCTTTTTGATCCTATAATCCGCACCCTTCAAAATCCCAAACTTTATCGGCTTGCTTTTCTGCTGGACTCTGCAGGGAAAGAAAGAAATGGACCTCAAATGAGGAGCTGTCCTGTGAATTCTCAGACAGGTGACAGCAGTAATTCACGAGAGAGAGGAGAACAGTTGGCCTAATGTGGCCATGGGAGATGAGGCGGTTGGCTCATATGAGGCTGTCATCAGGAGAGATTAAGGGACTTCATAAATATGCCCGCCATTTTGTGCTGCTGTATATCACCAGGCTCTGTTAATCAGTGCTGCCCATCCATTGCCTTGTAATTGGTTCTGAGGATTAAAGCTGGGGAACTTCATTTCTCCACCTGTGTAATGCATCGTATCAGAAATGTGTCACATATGACTCATGTCACGTCATGAAAGCAACACAGTTCGTCATTGTCACTGGGGCGGCATGGCTCAGGAGATAGAGTGGGTTGTCTATTAATCAGAAGGATGCTGGTTCAGGGCTTCAGAAAGCATGTTGAACGGGGCGCTCCGGCGGCTCACCTGATAGAGCTCATACCAGATAAAGCCAAGTCCTTACTGCAGTGGTCCGGGTTCAGATCTGACCCAGGCCCTTTGCTGCACGTCATCCCCTGCCTTTCCCGTCACTCTTCTCAACTATCTTATCACATAGAGGCATAAAATGCCCCCCTTAAAAAAACACATATTGAAGTGTCCTTGAGCAAAATGCTGAACCCCTAACTGTTCACCGGGCACCGCAGCTGCCCACTGCCCCTTTACAAAAGCATGGATTAAATGCAGAAGACGGATTCCTTCGTAGCAATAGAATGACCGAATACATGGCTTTCTTTTTCCTCGCCAACCAGCAGCATGGTAGTGGCAAAGCTCACACGGCACCTCATCATACCGTTGGGATCAAGGTCAGTGAACGTTGTTGTAGTTCATGTGGTGTTTTTGATACACTGAAAGACCACCATACAACATTTCAGGTATTGCATCAAGTGTTTTCTGCTGGATGATTTGTACGATGTGGTCTAATCTGAAGGGCTTAGCATGGAAAAGCTTTCTTTATTGCACCCCACCCCCTGTGGTGCTGGAGAACAAGGCACTGCAAGCCTGCTCTACAAACTTGAAATGAACAGAGACGAATGATTTGGAGTCATCGTTCAAGGGAGGAAGTCACTGTAGCCCTAATCGGCACCAGTGCTATGCATGGGTTGCCTACACTCTTCATTAATGTGACATCCACTCCCTCCCGTTGCTTTTCTCAGGATTGATGCTCTACTTTCATTTACGGCCCTCCTTTCTCCAGCACCATACTTAAACAGGGAGGGAGTAGGTTCATTTCAGCGTCTGAGAGAGGCGGCTCGTGATCACACACTGGAACTAATTAATGAGCCTGGGCTCCGTTTATGTTAAGCAATGTTTGAGAGAAGAGAACGACAGGAACTTAATTACATGGTGCCAGTGACAAGAATAGCAGCTAAAGGTTTCAGTGCCAAAGGATGCGGGCTGAAGGGGCTTCTACTTTAGTGAGGCTCCGGGCTCCGGCTTGCATGCGCTGTAATAGAGTGGATATTAAGAGTCCCCACATCACATTGTTCTTCTCTTAGGTTTGTGAGTATCGTCTTTCTTGTGGAACATCTGGAAGGAAATGTAAATACTGCTGATTTTTCCATAACACCGCACCCGTAGATAGACCTGCTGACTGGCCAAAGATGTGTACTGTTGTAACAATGTTATATCCTTAATACTAACATGAGGGATAAATAATTACATTAAACCCAGGAAGAAAAGATGATGTCAAAGTCCTGTTGGTGTCAGGCAAGTGAGGAGAACGTATATTCTGCAGCACTGTTCTTCTATCGATGGCACCTTATGGCCCAGTTAAACCATGCGAGCTTGTGATCGCATGGTTTAGATATCGAAAATGGATATGGGCTGAAGTGCAGCAACTGAGACTATGAGAGGAGATTACCTAGAAAAGAGCCTCACACACACACACATTCATCTGGAGGATCAGGTGTGTGTGTGTGTGTTTGTGTGTGTGTGTATACATGCATGTTTATGAATATTTATGTGTGAGCATGTGTGCATGAATGTATTTCGCTATGTTCAAGTGTGTGTGTTTGCTGAAGTCATGTTATTGTGACCGTGTGGTATTGTCATGATGCGATGCTGTGACACATACCAGCATACAGCGTGTGTGTGTGTGTCTGCGTGCGTGTGTGTTTGGTGTTTGGTGCTCTACTGGCAAGTGGCGGGTCCCCTTGGGTTATGTGGAATGTCTCTTAACCTAGAGATGGGGTTGGAGGGGGTGTCAGGAAGTGAGCTTGGGGTTAGTTGGGGGAGCCTGCGAGAAAATTTAGCGGCCATAAAACAAAGCTGGCTCTTGAAATACCTCACTGATGGATTTATAAACTTCTGACTGGAGAGAAGGGAGCTCAGTTTATTTAAGGTGCTCAGATGTGATTCTTTTTTTAAAGGATGGCTGCAATTTAGAGAGAGAAAAAAAGTTAACCAGGATGCCACAGTGTGTTAAGACAAAAAAGGGATAAGCACAAAAGATGTGGGAGTGGGAGGGGGCACTGAAAGAAAGGGAGTGCCTCCATACATCCAGTGCTGTTTATAAAGTCAGACTTTTGGTCACCTCTATTTCGAAGGAAGTTATTAACTTAGGGTCATGCAGTGAACTACGGGCTTGGGTTGTGGCCCTCCCTTCACCTTTCCCCACATGTGCCACAGAACCCCAACCCTCCACCCAGACCTGCACAGTGTAATGGACTTGAGAAAGTAACAGGGCACCCCAAATGTTGCAGGAACGAGATGTGTTGGTCGTTGCTCCACTTCTGTCGAGCATATGAAATGAATATTGTTGACAGACAGGAGTCTGAAAGGAAGCGAAAAATTATATTAGGAACTTTGCATGTGATCTCTGTCATGTAACTCCAGACCTATGTATCAAGTGGAAAACGGACAGATAGAGTTATTATGTGAGGAAGTTGGTTTTCATCTGCTGTATACAACAAACTTGGCTCTGCTTTGTTTTCTTTAACTTTATGTTCAGCAGTAAATCCACACCCTCTGCATGGCAAGTACGGGATCAGTTTATAGAGCGGAATGTGGAAAGCTCCACTTGGTCAAGTGGTCTTATTACCCCGACACATTTATAAAAGTTTTTTTTATTTGTGATTTTGGTTTCCGGAATTTCAGACCTCACCTGATGTCTGGGCCAAAGGAACCCTCGGACCAGACTGGCTAACCTCGGGCCATATGTGTTAGACAGAAAGGAAAGAATGGCCTCGCTGGTGACGACAGCTTGGTTTTGTGAGGATGGAGGTGGGAAGGGGTGGTCGGGTGTGCAAGTGAATAAAGAAAAAGCTGAGTCTATAAGAAAAGAGGCCTCTGGCTTGGGAGAGGTTGGGCAGCCGTTCCTCCTATTTCTCCCCCACAACAACCAATCCAGTAGAGGTGGTAGCCAAAGCCACAAAACTTACAGAGGAAGCCCTGTCCAGCTGTGACGTAGCTATGGCCACACTTGACACCCTGCTATCAGTGAGCTATTGTCAACTGGTTTCCAGGCCCAGCTATTCTAAGGTATGACAGACTTTATTCACCTGTTACCTACTTGTCCTTGGCTTGGCCAAAGTCCCCATCCGGAGTCTTAGAGTTTCACCGCTGTGAAACAGAAAGCAGTATTGTTTAATCTTATGTGATCCATGCCCACTTAGAGCTGTCACCGGGAAACCACAAGGAATTCCCCTGTTCCATGGTAAATGTCATGCCTCAGAAAAGGAGAAAGGAGAAACTCGAGTTTCTGTCTTCTGAACGCAATTATGTGGATAGAGTCTTATTCAGCCTGGACTACCGGTTGGTGTGACTGTGCTCTGTGGCCCATCTCCTCACAATGAAAAGGATGAGAAGTGTATTTTTGTAAACCAGCGATCAGTGACCGACGTAATTACAGACTAATCAATCAAGTCTAATAAGTCTATGGAAGGTTGGGTGTGGTCCATTCCACCTCTAATCTACTGCATCTGTCTGAGGGTTACTCCACGAGCCGCTTGTTTAACGTGACATACTATGCACCTTTTAAGGAGAAGAAGAAGCTTTATGCACTTGTCATTATACATGTTCTTCACATTTAACCCAGCCTATTGTACAGGACCAGTAGACAGCTGCAATGCCTGGGGACCAACTCTAGTTCTTCTTCCTATTGCCTTAGTCAGGGGCACAGGAAGGAGTATTAACCCTAACATGGTTGTCTTTTTGGTGGTGGGAGGATCCGCTTCCCATGTCACACTGACCATTCAGAGTAACCTGCCTTTAATGTCAATCCATAATACATAGTAGATAACTCTGTGACTGGTGAGATAAAAAGGCAAAGGGAAATCGATATTTCATGTAAAGGGGATTTTCTGTACATTTTGGTACATACCAATGGAGTTGAGCAATATAGTTTGTAAATATGATAACTTCACTAGGGGAAAAACTTGAAATAAGTTGAACACCTAAGGTAGACAAGGCAGTTTTAGCTTTGCATTGTTTTCGTGCTACAAAGTCCACAGGCTGAGGTGTTGTTTTGCAGGGTACCTGTGCCATGTTGACCTTTGATGCATTCTGTGTGACCCACTGGGCGACTCTCTTTTGAGATAGTTGATAATAAATAAATGGATTCCCTTATCAGTCCCACAGGGGGGAATTTGGAATTTCTGCATTTTAACTCATCCTATTGTATAGGAGCAGTGAGCTGCCAACATATGACGCTCAGGGAGCAGTTAGGGGTTCAGTGTCCTGCTCAAGGACACCTTGACATGCTTTCTGCTGGACCGGGGATCGATCCTGTAACCTTCTAATTGCCAGACGACCGCTCTACCCACTGAGCTCTGCCGCCCCATGATAATGAATGAACCACTAAACCCATTTCAAAGATGTATGGATTGGGTTCAGGAGGATCAATGTAAAGGAAAAGTTCATTCATCCATCCATCTTAAGTCGAGTCGTGGAGTCATGCTGGAACCTATCCCACTCCTCATTAGCCGAAAGGCAGAGAAACACCCTGGACAAGTTGCCATTTATGGCATAGAAACTACATCATGCAAAGGAAAAGTTATTCAGAATAATTATAATATATTGGCATTGATTGTTGTGTAGAAATCTTTGAATTCTGCCCAAAGGGTATCATATAGAGAGACGTAGCATTGCGGTCTCCTCTGGGTTTTTGCTTTCACCCATATCCACTGATCTTTTCTCTGCATTCTCCAAATCTCCACGGTGTCTCAGTAAGAAAAAGAGACATGACCTCTCCTAATGCGCTTTTTTATTCCCCCCTTTTCTTCTGGCTCAGCTGCGCCAGTGTGGTTCTCTCATGACATTTCTGTAATTAAAGCCAAATGGCATGTCCCTCGATTAGCCTTCCAGCTGCTTGTGCTTAATTCCACGTAATCAAAGCGTCCTCGCTCTCACGGCCACCAAAGCCATTTGTCACAACACAGATAAAAGAAACATCAACGGCCAATAAACGATAACACTTAGGCCGTTTGACTCATTTAGGAGTATTTTAGAACATAAAGGAAAATGACACGTAACATTCTCCAAACAAAAACGATTGCGGATGCATTCTGCGGCCCACAGAAACCACCTTGTCTCCTAAACGTCTCCAGTGTCAGGTTGGTGGAGCCACCATCTGAAGCGTTATAGTCAAAGACATCCCTGTAGGGAACTTAAAGCACGAGCTTAGAAATGAAAGCCTGTCAGACTCAAATGCGCATACTAGGGCTTAACATTTCTAAAGTTGACACTTCTGGAAAAAATACAGCCCAAGTGTTACCTGATATTCTGCACCCCTGTGTCATAGGTTCCTCCAGATGGTCTCTTTTTCCAAAACCTTATGACCCCCAGAAAGCGGCAGTAAGTGTGTGATCCCACGAACACCCCCCAATGTCAGAATACAATCTTGTTTTTGTTTTCGGACCGATCTCCTTGTGTTATGACTGGGATGCACGTGTGTCAACTAGTGAATGAGCACACACTTATCATCCACATTAATCTATTTGTTGCCTTTAATGTCTTTACGTGGGCATGTAGCAATTATATGACTTCTGTGGCAAGCGTGAGGAACCAGAAAGAGGAGGGTAAATTTAACCTTCATGTTCAGAAAACTCCCTGTAGCATTAGTTCTTTTGCCATGTTCAGCCACTGACTGGTTCAATGTTGGGCTGCACACTGGTTCCTTTGACAGATATGAGGTCCATGTTCGCTACATTGTGTCTGTTCTCTTCTGCCTTGGAACATGATAAAAGGAATCAGTGGAACTGCTAGATGGATAGAAGAATAGATAAATGGTGGAGGACATACACAATGGCAACCCTGTATGACCATATATATTATTGCGCTTTTCCTGCTTCCCTATGGTAGGACTGATTTACTGGGTATCTGCAGCATCCAAATTGCACTGTGATGGGAGGAGAAACAGCATCTCTATATTGAGACAGATTGCCTGATACTCCTTTTCTCATTCATCCCAGTTTTTTTCAACTGAGGAAATACTGAGATTAATATGGTCGTAGTATGTGTTCTAGAAACCCATCACACACACATATAAGCCTCTTCCATTATCTTTATTTGTCATTTTCTTTAATTCATCCATGCTCTGGCATTATCATTGCATAGCAATGAGCCAGCTTGTCTCACAGCATGAAATGTATTTGTTTTCAAAGAAGAAAAGAAAGCTCAGAAAAGTGCTCTTTTTTCCCAACCCCTTAATCTCTCCAGTAAGTCAGGACTTGTGGCATTTATGTTGCATGAGGAAAAATGATTTCACTCTGGGATGCCAGTCATCATTCTCAATGCCATGAAATGAGATCGAGCCAAAATGATCCCATTTCAGGAAAACAGTCTTTTCATTCTTTATTTCGGTCTTTTCTGGAAAAATCACGCAGTAAAATGGACATCGTTTATTGACATTCTTGCTTTCTGAGCCGTTTTGTTTTTTTCCAGCAGCGAAGATGTGGACTTGTCGCAGGGCCATTGTATTAGATACAGCGGAGAAATTCTCCTTCTCTGACGCCAGGCGTGCTCTGTATCCCGGAGACAAGAGGCCTAAACACTTCAGCTTGAATTTAGTGCAGTCGTTAAAGTATTCTGAAGTAATTATGAGCCATTAAATGAAGAGTGGGATTGCCCTGTCGCCAGTGGAGCAAAAAGTCACTCCACATGAAGGTGATTTCAGGAGACGCAAGGGCCTCTGTGCTGTGGCTACAGGCCTACGGAGTCTCTGAGCAGGCAGACCTCACACACATACATACTGGAGCACGAATGATTGTACAACAAGACTGCTCCTATTCAGACATGCACAGAGTGCATGCACAAGCACACAGAGGCACACACTGGAGCACCATGGGCTAATAGCTCTTCAACAAGCCTGCTCCCATTCAAACATCCATACAGTGCATCACAAGCATGGGCACACACGCACACTAATAGAGAAACTACCCCCCCCCTGCCATTGCTCTACAAATATAGGAGGACTCCCATATAATTTCATTTGAATTTTCAAAGGATGATGATTTAGTTCAGTGTCACATTAGTGAACTGTGCTCATCCTTCAGTTTGAATGAGGGCAACATCCATGGTAGTGCCAACAGACCACTCAGCGTTTTCTTTCTTAATCCTCACCCTGAATCTTACACACAGCTGCCAAATAACATGAAAGCAAATGTTCAGTACAGCACATCCATTGTGCTACCGTATGGAAAATAATCATGTTATTTTGCTTCAGTGTGTATGATTTTTATTGGGGAAAAAAGGGACAAGTTGGTTAGACTTGACTTTGTCCCCTAATTCAAGACAGCTCTTAAATGGAAGATTTAACTAAAAGTAAGTCAGCAGGGAAAAACACATAACCTCATCCCATCCAGTGGTTTGGGTAGATCAGAAGCAGTCCGGGGCTCTCAATTAAAACGTCAGAGTCACTCAATCTCACTGACATCTTATCTGATTTCCTCCTCACCCTCGATATTAGACACGCAGAGGGATACGGGCTCTTCTGTCTCGCTCTGCGTCACCACACTGCAAAAAATATCCAGCCCATCAATTCACGTATTCTAGTTCTGAGTCTTCTCCCCAAAAAGCAAGTTTTAAAAAAACATGCTGATGAAGTGAGATGATTTCACCGTTTCTCAATGCAAAACCGCTTTACTTGCTATAGGCCTTTTCCTGGGCCCACTTTCCTTGAAAATCAGGTATTTGCTTTTTTTCAATGGTATCAAAAAAATCCTCTGGCAAATCCCATTGCATCAACAAGTGATGTTAGCTGACCCACTTGGAATAATTTATCGAGCTATTTTGAGGAAATTAAGATTTAAGAGCCAAAAACGACAACTTCAGGCTTGTTGGTTTGGATATTGTTTTTATTGTGGAATCGATCTTTCTCCTTTTCCCCGTCTTTGGTTGGTGGCTGAAGTCAGAGCTCATAGTGAGATCAGCATGTCCCTGCGCTTACCGTTGAGCAGCTGGTCCAGACTGATCAGACAGATGTGTTTCATTTGGCTTTATCTGCTGACACGTCCTGTCTGCGTCGCATAAGACGACAGCATTATACAGCGGCACCGAGGGCAGAGCCGGAGACACCAGACTGAAACCTGAACTCAACAGGGAACAGTCTCCACTCGTCTGCTTCCTTACAACAACACTCGCCTAACGTTCTTTCACTCTGTCCGCACCAGGACATTTACGTTCAAACTCCTTCCATCCACCAATGGCTGTTCTGACACTCATTGAAACGCATGTCTACCTAGGCCCAGTTTCCAAGATCGCCAACTGCTGCTATAAATGCTGAGGACCCGAGTCAGTTGAATTGTCTCTCTTTCAACACTTCATCTATAAAGCAGTTCTCTGTATTAGATCCTCCTTTTAGCTTACATCAGTGTGATCATGTATAGTTGGAATCTTTGATCCACAGTGAGCTTTTTCGGCCTAACAGCTTCACACTCCGTCCGTCTGCCTCAGAAGCCGGAAGGCTGATTTAGAAAATGAGCCACAGAGGAGGAGGAGGAGGTTACCTTGCATATGGTGACCTGTATGTATGCCTGCGTGGTGCTCTGATGTGGTGCAGGGCACTGACCCATTTCCTCAGTGAACCACACACGCCTTCCCTGCTGGTCACTCATGAATATGGCTCTAATTGAATTCAGTGGAGACAAACGAGTGTTAATTGGAAGGATAACGATGACCGCTGCCAGCTATTCAGATGCCGGCCTTCAAAAGGGGAGGCCTCTTGCTCACTGCAGGCCTGTTCTTCCCAGCAGGAGGGGAGTCTTTGGGGGGGTTGAAGGGAGGATGTGGAGGGGGCCCTGCCATCTTTTGTGCTCTTTTTCTTAAGGAGGAAGCAATAAAGCAATAAAAGCCTTGGCAGTTGAGTCCTGTCTGCTGTATCTCACCCTGTGCACCATTGTGAGATGCAGAGCCCAGTGACAGATCCATAACCACTCACAAGAGCTCGGCCTCTATCCGTGTGTCCGTGTCCGTGCACATGCATGTATTTGTGTGTGTAGACCGCCACCCTTTGTTATTGAAAATAATTTCTTTTTGGTGCAGCAAATGTACAATAAGATGCAATTTCTGTTCCGATTCTAGACACCAAGAGCAGTACTTTAATATTGAGGTTTTTTATTCCTCACCTGATCAAAATGAATGCCTTGGTGGTAGAGTAGCATAAACATATCAATTATTAAAGAGTTTCTTCATCCGTTTCCCCCTTCATTTTGAAGGACACACACGCACACACGCACGCACGCATGCATGCAGAAATACTGGAGCCTAGCCCCTGGAATGATTCTGTCATAAGTTTGTTGCAGTAGATTGCAGAACCTTATCCCTGACCTTTGGATATTTCTGTCCTATCATTTACTGGCCTCATAGCCTCATCAGGATGTGATATGCATTTCTATCAGTATTGATAGAAACTGAGAAGGCAAAAAAAGTTACTTTTTGGAAAGTATTTCTATATCATAGATTCTTCATTGGGTAATAAACAACAACTCCACTTATCAGGACAACAGCTGGTAGCTTTTCTGTATCAATTGTTTCTTCTATTAATTGCCTGGAAATAACTTCCTATTCTCTATATTATCACCCTCTGACCTCAAGGGTCCTGCTAACTTGGGATGGGAAAGAAGCTGATAACAGTATGTACATGCCCTCTGGTCTCATTTAACATCCATTCAATAGTGGAAAATTGAGACTAAGCATGTTTGGGGTCAGACGTCAGAGACCATCCATAAATCAAAAAGTTGTAAGACTGATGCTTTAAGAGGTGGGTTATGGTCCCTTGGGCTAGCTGAGGGGGACAGTTTTAGGAAATGCTCATGGGGTAGACATGGGTTTACAGGTAACCCTTAGAAATGCACCAGGACAAGCTTTATTGGCATGCCTCTGTTTTAAAACAGTAAACAGTTCACATGAATTAGTGGACGCTGTCAGCATGGTTGGACTTTTTATCAGTGATCCACGACAATACTTTTTCTTTGGAGCTGGAAAGAATGTCCGGCTGCACACCGATGTCCTTGGGTTGAAGTATGGCTATGAAGATCTTCCTCCTCTAGTTGGCTCGTTGAAAATAAGTTTTCATCCTTTGCTCTCTCCTGTGGGAACACAGCAGCACTCAATCACCCTCAGCATGACCCTGGACCGGGGCATGAGTTCAAAGATACGCACAGCCTCTGCATCACCCAGCGAATCTGTCCAATCACCCTTGTGTCCCGCCGCCGCCCTTGCTGGCATCTGTCTTCTTTCCATATATCAGAGGTGAGTGTTGGCCGTAAAGGGGATTACTCCGTGGGGAGTGTGTGCATCCATTTCCACCATTAAACAGGATTCAGGTGCTGCCTCCCCTACCTCTCCATAGGCATCCTGTGAGTAATGGATACTCTGTGCACCTCTTTCTGCCCTTTCTTATCTACTGTAATGGAGGCACTTGCACATGATCCGACACAGTGGCATAAGAATGTGTTCGCACACACAGACATAAAACACACACGTAGTCTACACACATATACATTCACTTACGAAACTTGGTCGTCTCAGACAAGCATGCCGTGATTTTCACTCTGGAGTTTTATACAGGAGATCACCAGTCAGTGGGAGGAATTTTTGGATCATGTGGAGGATCAACCTCTGCACCGCACCACTCCCTTTAGCCTCTGTCCTCCAGAGGCCCATTGAGACATGATGTTCTCTCCAGAACCTTACCATGAACAGCTCTTGCATAATCACAACTATATTCTATTGATTTTATGTAGTACTCAACTAATGTAACACAATTTCCTCAGGATTGCAGTCTAACTTAGCTAAGGATGCCCGTGTTTGTGTGTGTGTGTGTCGGTCTGTGTGTGTGGCTGTGAACCTTTAGGCCATGATGAACAGCTGATAACGCTTCATTGGTCTCAGTGCTAAAAGCCCTTGTCACAAGACTGTATCTAAACACAGGAATGATTTTCACAGCTGAGAGGATGACTTTCTAAAGTTAATGTTGGATGGCTGTGGGTTGGAGAGACAGGAGGAAAGCGGGACTTTTTCTGACTATGCGCTGTGGACAAACAAGACACATGGTGTAGATGTGAAGCATAACTGTCGATGTCAGATCATTGTCTCAAGTTTGTCATTGGAAGTAGGTCTAGTTCTGACTGAGCATTTTCAAGAGACTAGCTAACATTACATATTTTTTTTACACTATATTGTGATTTGATGCTTTACACAGACATTGTAAAATAGATCTTTTTTCACTGGTTCAAGAGAGCTTAGATTAGCTCATCTGAATCCCGTCTTTTGCTAACCACCAACCCAGACAAGCAAGCCGATACACCAGAGCCATTTGAGAGAAATATATCAAAAGGCGGATTTGTTTGAGTATGTTATTAATAATAGAGTACATCTTACTTGCATCTCTGTTGATGACATTTCTGTGAAATCCTACCCAGAATGAAACCACATGGGCACTGCCAAGTGATTGAATATGAGTGAGAGACTATGAAAGAATAGTGGTAGGAGTATGGAAAAAATAATATAAGCTGGCAATTTTCTAACCAATGAGGATTACAATGTCAGTGAAAGAAAAAAGGCAAAATCATTAGTGTCTTACAATAATATTATTTTTACTTAACATATATTTTTAGAGAACTCGCACACATTTGAGAACCCCCTACCCCACTCAAAGTCCATGCAAGTCACATCTAAAATCAAATACTGCTCACATCATGTGTATAGCCTCCTGCTATCAGCATGTGACTATTGAGTCCTAGTGCCTAATTACTTCATTACTTCACCATGGAGCAGCATAGTGGTCAACTGCGTGCTTTGAGAACTGACTAGCCAGAAGCAGTGGGTTCAGTCGCACTGCCGGACATCAGGAAGGGCATCCGGCCTTAATCCCCCAAGCTCCATCTAAGTCTCTGTCTGCTACCACAATGTGGGGACTAATTGTGACATGTAAAACAGACCTCTCACTTCGTCATAGAGCTGCATCACTTTCGTTCAGCTCCTTCCAAGCTACTGAATACACGCTGCAGACAGATTTCATCGCAGGTTCATACCTCACTGTAGGGCTCGGTAAATGAGGCATTCTTAGTAAAGGGCAGTGAGTGGTTGTTAGACTAGAATGGCACTAAACAAGAAAAGTTCCATTTCCCATTTACTTCTACTCATAGTAGGCCAAGGCTTTTTCTAAACTGCAAAAATAAACTGACTTACATCACTTTCTGTCCCGCATAGTGAGAAGTAATAGTAAAATTTGAACCCTTCCACAAATCTGTCAGTTGGGTTTTATATCCCTCTTCCCCATTGCAGATTTTTGTCATGAAGTATCACAGTGCATTGTGGGATATTCATTCAAGCAACCTCTGATCCAGCTGAACAGATTCACCTCTTATGTGATTTCCCTACCTGGATTATTGAGCATGCATCAAGACCTTTTGTGATCATGCAAGCATAGTGTCCAGCTTTGTATAATTTGAAATTTATCTGGATGTACTGAGACATCCAGGTATTCATGTGACCCATACTATGGTTGCAGGCATACTGAACACTCGCACACTATTTTGGTGTACAAAGTAGTCTGCAAGTATGTGATTTTTAGGAGCAGCCTAAACGCCAGTTTGGGAATAAATGAGTTTGAAGCGAGGCTCATGAGGTGCTTCTCATCCTAAATGAGCAAGATCATGGGTCAGGCTGGATGGAGAATTAAATGAGAACCAACCCCTCGCGGTCCCTCAGAGCTTAATGATAAGTATTTAAGTAATGATATCAAACAAAGTCATTTGCCAAAAGAAACACATGGCTCAAGCTCGGGCCAGATTACAGAATGAGCATAAACATTAGTCTAAAGTAGTTCTCCAGTGATCAGATGGATGGAGAGAGGAAAAACAAAACAAAATGAAGACACTGTTAATTAGCCTCGAGTGCAATTGTCTACAGAAAAAAAAGCCTCAGAGTTTAATTACAGTCATGGAAACATAATCTTCAAACTCTGCTTCTCTCTGTCTTTCTGTGTCCCTGTCCTCCTTTACTCCTAGTTCATTGGTTAATAAGAGGCCACTGTTTAGAAGGGTTGTTTTGATAGGGTAGGGTGGGTAAGTTTTAGTCTGCATCAGTAAAGTTTTTTTATTAAGAAAAGTTACAGATGTTCATTGCAAGTTTAGAGATAAAAAAGACAGAAAAGATGTCATTGCTAACATGGATGTAAAACATTAGCCCTCCCCTATGTGGTGTCTTCTGTTGAGGACCATTTATATGTTTGACTATTCCAATTTGACAATTAAAAAGAATTTGCAAAATAACTTAAGGTCCATTTTCAACCCGGAGGTCAAAAAATAATCCAATGCTTTGTCTCTATGTACTTTGCTGCAATAGCACAAATCTCTCCTCGGCTCTTGGCTCTAAGCCCTTTCTTGTTTGCAGTGGTGATGGACAGGTTGGCAGACGAGATGAGGCAGCAGTCTCCATGGACTAAGATGTTTGCGGATGACATTGTGATCTTTAGTGAGAGTGGGGAGCAGGTTGAGGAGAGGAGAGGTGGAGGTATGCACTGGAGAGAGGAATAAAAGTCAGTATGAGCGAGAGAGTACATATGTGTGAACGAGAGTGGAGAGAGTGGAATGGTGAAGATGCAAGTAGAGGTGAGGAAGGTGGAAGAGTTTATATACTTGGGGTCAACCGTTCAAAGTAATGGCATGAGAGGTGAATAAGAGAGTGCAGGCAGGAAAGAATGGGAGGAGAAGAGTGTCATTGGTGATTTATGACATAAGGGTACCAGCAAGAGTGAAAGGGATGGTTTACAAGATGGTAACGAGACTAGCTATGTTGTTCTGTTTAGAGACAATAGCACTGATGAAAAGACAGGAGATGGAGCTGGAGATGGGAGTTGAAGATGCTGAGATTTTCATTGGTAGTGATGAAGGTGGACAGGATAAGGAACGAGTATCTCTGAGGAACAGTTCAGGTTGGACAGTTTGGAGACAAAGCAAGAGAGGCCAGACTGAGATGGTCTGGACATGTGTGGAGGAGAGATGCTGGTATACTGGGAGAAGGATGCTGAATATGGAGCTGCCAGGCAAGAGGTGAAGAGGAAGACCAAAGAGGAGGTTTATGATGTGGTGAGGGAGGACATGGATGTGGCTGGTGTGACAGAGGAAGATGGAGAAGACGGCAAGAGGTGGGGACTAATGATCTGCTGTCACGGTCCATAACGGGGACAGCAAGAAGAAAAATAAGTAGACCTGCATTGTTTTCCGCTGTCGTTAAAAGCACCACTGCCCACAAACATCTACAACCATCTGTTAACAGGACAGCAAAAGAGACGAAACAGGCTCCGGTCAGAGTTGTCCTATCCACACATAAGGTCAGGTCGGAAAGCAAGAGTTACAGAGCTGCTCCCAGTTTAATTGCTGTCAGCTGCTGGTGTACAGTCTGCTAAACAACTTTCCAAGTTCCTGGTGTGCAGTATTTGTTGGCAGTAAAACTGATGTAACTTTGAAATGTTTCTAGAGACACTTGGATACCTTAATTGATCAATTTCGGGGTGTTGTATAAGTGCAGGTTTGGAAGAGGCTGATGCTTATTTTATGAGGAAGCTTTCAGAAAATAATAGTCCCTCATCAAAACCATTGCAGAAGCTATAACTCAAAAAGCTTTTTAACCTATTTCAAGGCTTCGCCTTTATTTGAGATTTACAACTAATAAATCATCACTAATATTCTGGTGTATGTAGTAAGCTGGGGGGCTCTACAGTATCAAAGAGCTCTACCCCCCGATGCCACCCCTTCGCTCTTCCTAAACATGTCTGTTATGCTGTAAATTCAGCAGCCTGCATGTTAAATCACGGGTGCTGAGAGACAGACCTTGGGAAAATTGGGTAAGGCGATCCAAAGCTCAGGTGACTTGAAAGACTCTTGACTTGATGACTCAAGTTGAGATGTTGTCACGAGGGGTCGCATGTTACATGCATCTGTCTGGCCTATCATGGCATGACGACACGTTTAAAAAATGGCTGTGTGGTCGGTAGTATTGAGAAAACAAGGGCTTCACTGAGTATCCTGCCAGTGGCCAAAGGCTGGAACAAAACTTGTGTGTGTGTGTGTGTGTGTGTGTGTGTGTGTGTGTGTGTGTGTGTGTGTGTGTGTGTGTGTGTGTGTGTGTGTGTGTGGTGGGGGTGGAAGGGGGGGGGGGGGGGGGGGGAGAGA
>OMLC01039293.1:0-15049 GCA_900302585.1 Regalecus glesne
TATGTTTCCTCTCTCTCTCTCTCTCTCTCTCTCTCTCTCCCTCCCTTATCTCTCTCTCTCTCTCTCTCTCCCTGCTGTATGTCTCTCTCTCCCTCCCTTATGTCTCTTATGTCTCTCTCTATCAGCCTCCATCATCTCTCTCTCTCTTTCTCTCCCTCCCTCCCTTATCTCTCAATTCAAATTTAAATTCAAAAGTGGCTTTATTAGCAAGACGTAATAGTTTACATATTGCCAAAGCAGACATTTTTAGCATTAATAACATAATAAACATGATATAATAACAATAATAAACATGAATTTCAAAAATGCACCAACAGAATACAGAAAACAAACAAACTGTACAAAAAGCAAAGTAAGGAACAAGATAAAGAAACAAAAAAACATCGCCAAGCAAATTAACATGTGTCAGCTGACTGTCACACTGTCCCTCATGTTATGGCAGACAGCGACATAGGCTGCTGCTAACCTACAGCTGTCTAGCTCCTTCCCTAGTAGGACTGGTAGTATCTCCTCATCCAGTAAATTAAGGAAACCTTCTTTTTGTTCAAATTGTGTGAAGTATGTTTCTCTCAGCTGTTTGTACTTCACACATTTGGTGAGGAAGTTTAGCCTCGTCTCAGGCTCACCGAGGGGGCAGTGAGAGCACAGCCTTTGTTCTGCAGGCAGCCAGGTTTGCCTGTGTCTCCCCCTCTCAATAGCAAGGCTGTATTCACTCAGTCAGTACTTTGTCAGGGTTCTTCTTAGTTGGTGATCAGTCACCATGCTCACATCATCTGCTATGGTGTCCTGTTGACTTAGAGTCTGATAGCATTGCATTTTTTTGTCTTTATGTTTGCCAATGGCTGAGGTGATTGTCTCTCTCTCTCTCTCTCTCCCTTGTCTCTCAATCTCTTTTTAATTAATCTCAGCCGCTGTCACGTCTTCCTCTCCTCTGCACTTCTTTCCTCCACCTTGCATAACACCTCCTGTTCTTGGTGCTTTTCCACTAAGCTTCACACCAACCTTTGAGAAATAATTCCATCCTGTAGATTAAACAATGCTGATTCACTGCTCTGGCTGCTGGACCAACCACTCACACAAACAATCACACGGGCTTTACTTTTGACAGGGAACCAGTTTTATCAGATATCCAATTACTGGTAAATGGACTTCTTTATATATAGTGCTTTTCTAGTCCAGTGACTACTCAGAGCACTTCACAACGTGTGCCTCATGTGTACCCCGGTATGGGGGATTACAGCTGGATGCCCTTTGAACCTTCTCTACCAGTGAGCAGGTTCCCATAGTCCTTCCCATAGTCACTTGCGCTGGTGAATACCATTTTTACCACAACACCACCATGTGACTGATTTTCCATTATGTCTTGATGTATGCTCAATAATCTGGGTAAGGGAAATCACAAAAGAAGTGAATCAGTTCAACTAGATAAGAAGTTTTACAGAAATGTTTCGTCACTCAAACCGGTGTTATCTTCAATCTAAGCAGACTGCAGCATCCCCACCCTTATAAGCAGTACATTGATACTGGTGTGATACTGGTGTGATACTGGTGTGATACTGGTGTGGTATCGATTTACTGCACAAGCGAAGCACAAGGGGCTTCAGCTAGAATGGAGAGCATGGAGGAGGTTTTCCTTTGGGCAAAACATTTTTCAAATCCATTTGTTCTGCATCTGAGATCCTTCAAAGCTTCTCAGTTAAAACACTGAAGAGCTCACTTGTGCCTCAGGTGAAAACTGCTCCTTTGGCTTTTTTGGAAAATATCAGATGCAGATATCCAACCCTGCGAAAACTCATTTCAAGGAGATTGTGCCACCACCCCGCAGACTCATCCCCCCAATCAACAGGGAAACTTCTGTCATTCGGCACCAGTCCTTGAAGGCTAGCTCAGATCTGATCCGGACTTCTGAGTGGAGATGGCCACTAGAATCTGCCTTCATCACATTTCCAAGTCTCTCTGCCAAAGTCAGAATCCGCTCTGGCTGCGTCATGTAGTTGGGTGTTCAAACCACAGCCAGAGGTCCATAGTTAGTGGGTCATAATTGGCTAAGCCTCACATGGGTATAAGGGTTAGGTTGGATAAAGTATTGTGGGTTCACTAGTGTCCCCCTCTGGGTGGTCCAGGCCTCTTGGTTAAGTGAAGGGAAAGTACTCTGCTTTATTCTCCTCTGACGCCCAAGCACTGTGCTTTCCCCACCAGACCATGATGTGTGGACTAGTGAGGGCTAGTGGTCATGTGACTTGGAGGAGACACATGCTACCACTTCCTCCTTCCTGTTGATGTTCTAGAGGAGCATCAGAGAGACTGACCCAGCAGTAGGACACTCAGGGGATTCAGGTGGGGGGAAAATGAAATACATTTTTAAAAAAATAAAATAAAAATCTGCTCTGGGTTCACCTCATCTCACTCTCTACATTGAGCAGAGACAGTTTTTTCAAGATTCGGTGTCTAACTGGGATCTTCTCCAAGATTTCTTGTAAGCTGCTCTGGCATCTTTAAAGAACGGTTGTCCTGTTATTCCCTCCTGTGCTTCCTTACCAGGTACACCTGAATCAAAGATCTCTTTGTCTAAAGGGGTGAATTTCAGGTTTCCTCAGTTCTACCTCCTGAATGTTCTTATCTCAACAGGTTTGACTCGATGAAGCCGTTTGCCAACCTGAAGAGGGAATTACATTACATGACATTACAGGCATTTAACAGACGCTCTTATCTAGAGCGACGTACATCAAGTGAGCAGTTAGGGGTCCAGTGTCTTGCTCAAGTGTGGCCACTGTGTGGCCATTTTACTTCTGTCCAGATGAACGTGTACTGATCCTCTGAATATTCAGGTTCCAGTGCCATGTTCACAATGGCTACTGTCTTTGCTGATGAGCAGGAAGTGACTTACTAACAGGTCTTTTCTTGAATAGCCTGTCTGTGTGCTTACACACCTGGACGGGAATTCAAAAAAGTGTCTTTATAGTCCGATTTCTTAAAAAAAAATGTAGTTTTCTTATTCCAAACTACAGTTTAAGGTACACATTGAAAGTATTTTGCCCCAAAAGTCAATTTAAAAGGTAAACATGGATGAGAGTCCACAACCCAAATGGGTGGTGGTGGGAATCATTATCCCATAAGTGGAACCTTTGTCTGTATGTAGTGCTTTTGTCCATATGTAATACAGTTTCGCAGTTTGTTTGCAGATGAAAACAGTTTTCTGCTGAAACATGTCAGTCTGCAGGTGGATTAAGAGGAGAGGGCTGTTCTCATCCCCACCACCAGGTGCCTTCAAACTTCTGACAAGCATGTACAGAAATCGCACTATGCTGGTGGATTCAAGCTTTATCACAGGAACTACTTTTGCACCTCACCACTGAAATCAGTTCCAGCTGAAAGCTGTGCTGGTAAGAAAATGATCATCTTTAGTACTCTCGGATGCTTCCTTTTATTCTGATGACACGACGCGGTTCAGTGTCAAGGTTTTACTAAGACTGCAGCAGCAGGCACTAGGTGTCTTCTGTTTGTACATGACTAGGCTGACAGACATGATAAGAATACGCTGTGTATTGTATCAATTTGAAAATCACAGCAGGATATGAAGGAGGAAATTATGTCCATAAAACCTTTCTTCAGCCACAAGATGAAATGCAGGAAGAGAGCCTTACCATAGACTAAGCTATCTCTGTCATATGCCATCATATTAATCTTTATTAGTGCTGATGGTTTATTTTTATATTGCTTTGTTTTTGTATTTTTTATGTTACTTCTTATCTTTTATCAGCGTATTTTTATGTTAAATTTGAGCTTGAAAATGCTCTTTTGTGAAGGCCGTTGCATTTTCTTTTATTCTACAAAATGTGGTACAAGTGGAGTTTGACTGACTGATGCATCTGCAAGTGGTCAGTCTTCCAGAGTTAAGTTAGAGGATTGGAATGCAGAGGCTTTATCCATCAGGAGTTACAGCTCCTTCATAGCCTGCAGGATCATCCTTGAAAGACAGAGTTTGAAATGTCACAAGGATAGAAATAACTGCCCGACTGTTACGTCAGGATGGTGCCATATCTCTCCAGAAGCAATATTTCACTCAAAGGAAATCACCCGCACACAAGATGGGTATTGGGCTATTTTTTCTCTATTTCTCAATATTGGTGACTGCAAAGAGGCAAATTATCTCTATAAAAAATATGGTTCAGGGCACAAAATATGAGCCGAAGCCTTTGGTTTATGTATCATACATGTGAAATTCAGAGTTAATTGTTCTGAGATAGTGTCATCAAATCATGAAGACTATCAACCTTGTAGAACACACAGGTCCAGACCAGGTCTTTCAGGAGGTGATTCCAGGTCAAATCAGATATCAATGCTTATTGAGTCCAGTGCTACAGCCTTCATTTTTATGGCAGTTAGGTTTGGTGGTGGTGCTTACTGATGAAAATGACTTTACTCTGATTAGATTAAACTTGGTGTTACAGTTGCAGCTCTTTTCTCGTAGGTGCCTAATAAAGCCCAACATATTGATGTGTTGGGGCCCATGTCTCAAAGCAAAGGCAGCAGATTTCCTCGTGCTCGATTTTCCAATACGTTGGTTACATTTAAGTCACCTATAGTAGGATGTTGAGCCAATGCACCCAGTTCTACATTCTGATCCAGGACTTTCCATAACATGTCATAAGACTTGTGTTTAACAAAGGAGCTGACAAAAGCATTGCTTTATGAGATCTTTACAGTTACACAGCAGAACCTAGGTTTTAATCTTTACATTTTAGGGTTAATTACTTGTCCTCAGAACATTTTATAAGCTTGAGATTATAAAACCTAATACTTTGACTGTACTTTACTGCAGGAATGCTACTGTGATAAAATAGATAGGACCAATTGAACCCAATGATCTAAGATTGTGATAGTGTACAACCTATGCACCAACATTAATTAACTTCTGTGAGCTTTGAGACAGAGTGTACTAACCCGGTACACGATGACATCCATGGAGCTGATGGGTAGCCACACTGCAGGGGAATTGACAGAATCGTCAAGCGGTCTGGATGATCAAAATAAAAGAATGAGCACATTTTATACCTGCAGGACCATATCTAAATTCCACTGTATCATAAGATTTGTAACCTTGGTATCCGTACTCATATACATTCAGCTCCATGAATCCAGAAACTCAAATGCAAGCATGGAAGATAGAGCTTTCCAAAGGCTACATAATACTCCTATTGCTCTATTGAATTTAACATGTTTTTAAAACTGATTTCGTTTCATGTCTTTACTCGTATCAGAAATTTGCCTTAAAATGTAATCACTGGTATAATCCTAACTTCTACTTACAATGCAGCCCTCTTTTTCATTCAGTTCAACATGTATGTACCACATATGCACCCACACAGAGCTATCTACATGTCTGGTGCAGGAAAACATGAACAGGCTTTGCCCACCAGTGCCGCTGTTTTCACCCTGCCCTTCTCCAAATAACATACAGTTATATAGCTCAGGGGTTCTCAACCTTTCAAAACTTCTGAGGACTACCTCCCCTAATAAATACAAAACATGATCCAAAAAGGAAAAGAAAAAAGGTGTAAATATGTGTTATGCTACTGTCAACAGTAACTACCAAAATAAATATTCTGCTTACCCTCAGTGAGACACTCAGGCTTGCTTCAGGGAAGCAATAATCAAGCCATGGAGGGGTGGGTGAGAGGCTGACACTGAGTAGTATTCAAAGTTTCTTTCAGTTTGTTCTTTACGTTTGAATTTATGACAGTCACACTGAAAAACCCTGACTCACATTCTAGCGAGATAGTGGGGAAAAGCTTCAACGTCACTGTTGTACGAGGGATGGAAATGAACTGTGTCAAATCTTTCACACAGAGCAGCATCACTGCCTGCCATTATGAATCCAAATTCAATGTATTCAGGGTCACATTTCCTCACCATACGATTTGGAGCGTTTACTGGCGCAGGGTTATCTCCAACATGACCTTTTCGTTTCAAAAGCCAATCATCCACTTGGAGTCACTGAATCAGCGGCAATGTTAACTAGCTGACGGTAGCAACAAGCGTTTGTCGCTCTTTGATGACGTTTTATGATTGGCGTGGTGATATTTAAAACATAACTGTCATCAAAATTATTCATTTATAATTGACGTTTTGTGAATGTGTTGCTCCATTTCCATTTTGTGTAATGTGAATTCTTACGCACATTTAGATATAGGATAATGAGCATTGTAAAAATTGGCTTTTAATTTTTTATTGAACCATTTGGCAGCTTAACTTCCCCCACACCCCACTAGACGGCACTAGAGAGTTTCACAGCTGGTTGAGAAAGGCGGACAGATTATTATCAGTATCAGAACAAGCAAAACCATCACTTACTATTATTTCATTCAGTTGGGTTGATTATTTCAGTATGAATCCATTTGATTAATATTAGTAACGTGCTCATCATAGTAAGGAGATATTTATTTGATCTGCCGAGTAACCTAAACTACATACTTTTAGGTGAGTAGGGTATGTAGTATCCTGATTCCTAAAATTTCTCCTCCTTTCCCACACTTTCCCATTAGATTGTGACCTAGAGTCAGGTGTCTGTCATATGCCACGGTTCCTCCTGTCCTGACAGCGACAGAGAAGAAGAATCTACTTAATATGTCTCCTACAGCAGGGGACATACAGGATATGATCCTGCATGTAATACTTTCCACTTTGGGAAAAGTCTTCACGGTTTGATGGAGTAAGATTTGCTAAAAGGAAAGATCACATTAGACACTAACAGAGACCAGCAGAAACCAGCAGTGGAGGTGAAAGTAAAGGAAAATATATTCATATTTACAGTATAGATTATTCACATTCATACAGGTTCCACAACACAAACAGAATAGTCATCATCATTTGGTAGAGGGTTTTCAGCAACTCTCAATAAACTTTTATTTTTCGTACCAAAATAGGCAGTTAGAGCAGGGATAAATATTAATTATATGTTAGATAAAGATCCATTTCTGTATACAATAGAATAGGCTCCTGGCCAAAACACGCAGCCGGAGACATAGAAATACGAGTTCTGTCAACAGACATCGCAAGATGATCGATTAAAATCACAGAGCCTTTTTAAATGTAAAGAAGGATAATGGAGTTGAACATTCAAGAAAGATTAAGAAACTGTTCAAGCCATCAAAAGTGTATGGAGCCCATCTGTTCTATAAGTTATACTGATATTCTGTTGAAAGAGCCCATTCTCTGCATGTCTCTGGTCTCTAAGTCAGTGAGGAAGAGTTGCCAAGGGAGTGGAGACAGGTATGGTGGCTGAGAGGATCCATTCAGGGTCTATACTACCATTAATATCTTGAATTATAATTCTGTGGATATACTATTATAATGTTGTCATTCCAGGAATATAATTTCTACTAAGGCTGTGTCTCTCCAGTTTGTAAACTGGAATAGCCCTGCTTCCTCCAGCATAATAGATAGACCAATTAGAGCTAATCCGCCCAAGACACTTTCCAGAACTGGTTGAAAGTCAGTTTTCCCATTAGAAAATCTTAGTTGGCTTTTTCATGCCATCCCACAACATGAGAGACACTGGCTGAGCTAATCCAAATGTTATGTTGAATTAGCCGAAGGATAGTGTTCCTACCAAATGAGTGCTTGTAACTGAATCCCTCTCAGGTCTATATTGTACAAGAATAGTAAGATGGCAACAATATGACTACTTTAGCTTCACCATAGCAGGATGGATGCTTGTAAGAAACCAGCCCTCATTAGTGCAGCTACAAGTGAGAGAAAAGCTATAATAATGATGATGCCGATGATAATGATGATGATGTTGATGATGATAATGGTAAAGATGATGATAATAGTGATGATGAAGAAGATGCACTGCTTCTCATTGTGCTGGAGTTTTTTTTAAACTACTTTCACATGGTACCTGGCAGGAGAGGGAGAAGTGGAGGCATGGGAAGGAGGAAAGGAGATGAGGAGAGGACTTAGGAAAGAGGACTTTGTGGGGTGGAGTCATAGCTTATCTGGTAAAGCTTTGGGAATTAAAAAAACACAAGACCTCCGTGTGGTCCGGACTCTACTCAAAATGGGGGTCCCTTGCCCTAAATGGCATAACTTTTGTCCAGTAAGATGCCACCAAGTTTACATCGTTACTTCTGTGCAAACATAGACACATGTAGTGAACAGCAAGTGGTTTGAAATGAGGCATACAGGCATCAACTAGACTTCAATTATATCTGGTGTTGGCCCTCCATGAAAAGGGCTCGTTTTGTGATAGGATGTTCAATATTTGATTATTACAAGACATACACAAGTGTCTTGATTATACAAATCCTAAACTGCTAGAGTATTTCATTGCTACATTTCTAAACAATTACAGTAAGTATAATCTAATTCTCGTCCTTAATGGCAAGGATTAATTTTGTGTCTATAACCCCTATTGACAGTGTTGAATGAGGCAGTATAGGAAATGAGTGGGAGAGTGAAAGAAAAAGAAAGACCGAGGTTAAAAGGGAGGAAAGAGTGCGAGAGGGAGAGAATAAACTGTAAAATGGAGTGATGCCATGAGGAGACAGACAGGGAGAGAAACATTGTTGTCCCAAAAACATGCTCTTTAAAGCTACAGCGTGCAAAAGTCTGCCTCTTGGTGACAATATCATCATTACAAACCCATACATGAATGCATTACCCTTCATTAATATGAAAACAATAACAACAGCAACGACAACAACAATAAGAAGATCAATAAAGAAATAAAATCCAATAATGGTACATGTCACCTTGATTTGAACCATTTCCTTATTTCCTTAAACATTAAGGAACTGAGCTGTAGAAAGATCCGCTGATGGGCTGCTTGACAGACTTTAGCTCCCCCCACTGCAGGAAGTAGCAGTCCAAGAAAGTCCCAGCCTAAACCAACTGTGCTTGAGTCAAAGTGTGTGTGTGTGTGTGTGTGTGTGTGTGTGTGTGTGTGTGTGCGAGAGAGAGAGAGAGAGAGAGAGAGAGAGAGAGAGAGAGAGAGAGAGAGAGAGAGAGAGAGAGAGAAAGCAGAACAATAACAATAATACATGATTGGAGTCTGAATTTGTCAATGTTGTGTATGCCTTTATTTGTAAAATGTATTTTCTTTATATATGCATGTCTGTCGGCTATGTTTGAACATGTGTCTATGCTTCTCTGTGTGTGCCAGGAAGGCATGCATGCATATTCAGAGCCGCTCCTTGGTAGCAACCCAGATGTAAGGACCAGATTGCTCCTCAATGATCTGCTTCACCTGCGAATACACCTCCTCTAAAGAAGAGCCCTGAACTATAGCTGGAGAGAGAGAGAGAGAGAGAGAGAAAGGGGTAGGGAGATAGAGGAGGGAAATCATTAAGAGAGTCAAAGTGAATAAGTGAGGGGGTAGGGAGAAGGAGGGGGAGGAAGTCATTTTACTTAGTATTGCCAATATCTCTCCAAACATTTGTGACTAGTTGTCCAACATTGATTTTGTCTTTCTCCCCTTCTTTGTTCCCCTTACCTTTCCTTTCCCAGCTTCCTTCTTAACAGACAGAGACAAAGTGTGTGAAAGCTGCCACACAACATCATTTGACAAGTTCTCAGTCTTTTTGTTGTCATGCTAATGAAGAGGAGAATGGCCACGATAGATGGAGCTGCATATTAAGCTTTTTATCTCTTTTTTATCTCCTAAAATGCAGTTTTCATGGGATGTTAAAGAAGCTGGTTGCTTTTGTCTACTAGTTTGAGTTTATAGATTTAGGGAATAAGGCTAGGGGACACACACACACACACACACACACACACACACACACAAGTGTGTGTATATGTATACATATCACTACCTGTGAAGAACTCGGTGAACTCTTGTTCCAGTTTGACAGCTCTCTCGTAGGTCTTCCTTCCCTGATCCTCAGTGAGTCGTTTATTCATCTCTCTGAGGATGAAAATGAGTGCAGGTTAACATGGGCTCCAAGTCTGAAGTGTCTAAAAACACATTGCCCATGCTTTTCATGTATCTACCAAAGGATTGGGTGTGGTGTGTCTAACAATGATTGAGCAAATATGAATGTTGTTTTTGACTTGATGCATTGTTGCGAACACAAGAACGGGGCATACAAAAGACGGGGACGGAGGTCAAAATAGAACAGCCAAATAGAAGTTGGCTGCTGCAAGAAGGAAAGCTGTACAATGGAAATTGAACAACAATTTCCTCCTAGTAACTCCAGATCAATATGGACAAGATTTTGAGGACATCACAGATTACAAAACAGGCCCTCTCCAGATAATGTCCCTAACCTCCCAAGTACTTCAAACAAGTTTCATGCAAGTTTCTGAAAAACCTTTTTCACATCCATCCCACCTACTCCCAAGGTGATACCACTGTTCTGCATCCAGGAGAATGCCCAAGGGGATCCGTTCTGCTGAGCCCCTGTGCAGCTCAACTGGCCCCTGCATTTACCATATTTTACGCTTCTCTAGGCCAATGTGCAGACCCATAGTGCTTCAGAGTATCCATTGTCATTCCCATGACAATCTCCTTAAAGGGGCAGCATGCTCAGTGGGTAGAGTGGTCATCTGGTGACCAGAAGGTTGCAGGTTCAATCCCAGTTTTGATCCTTGAGCAAGACACTGAACCCCTAATGGCTACCTGGGGGCTTCATGTCGACCTCCCTCTGCTCCTATACAATAGAATGGATTAAAGGCAGAGAATTGCACATTTCCCCTTGTGGGACTGATAAGGGAACTATTATTATTATTATTATTATTATTATTATCATCATCATCATTAAAGATCACCTGCCTCTATGGCTTCAGACCAGGTTCTCAACTTGCCCATCAAGCCAAGGATGCAGTCAGCATAACTTTCCACATTGCCCTGCAGCACCTGAACCCATCAACACATGCATAGAGTTCCACTGCCAACTCCACAAACCCACTCAAACTCTTTATGACATGAACACTGACCCAGACATATACTACTGGATTCAAAGCTTCTGGTGGAACAGACCCCAGAGGGTGAAGGTTAATAACCCACCCTCACACCCACAGCACAGGAGCCCCTCAGGGCTGTGTTCTCTCCCTCTGGCTCTTCTCATTTTACACTACCCAGTTAACATCTATAGACAGTCCTGTTGAAATCATGACATATGTAGTCAACATAACCATTGTGCAACAATGATGAAACTCATTAACACATGAATTAACACTTTGCTTGGGCACATAGAACGACCCCCTGACTCCTTTTAATTCCTCAGAACATAGATCAGTTATTACTCTACCAACACTCATCACTTCTATGCAAAAGCCCAACAATGTCATTCTCTTTGTGTCCTACTCAGCCATCATCAAATCCACAACCACATCACAGTGTGGTAAGGACAGTGGCACATGGAGTGTACCACAGTGGATTGTGAACAAGGCATCCCACTTCATCGGTTGAATCTCTTCATACTCATTGGAGTACAAAGTGAGTAAAGACCATCTCCTACCCCCCCCACGTCCTGCTCTTCCCAACTTCCAGCTCCTTCCCTCAAGGTGGCGTTACAGATCCCTGTCCACTAAGACTAACCCCTCCACTGACGGCCTCTCCCTCCTACCTATCAGCATTCTGAACTCCCCCCTCGAATCCCCTCTTTACACACTAGCGCCATGCATACCAGTCACCTCTTGTATGTGTTGGTAGGTAGTTCTGTATAACTGTATTGTGTCATGGTTTGTGGAGCGTCGGCTGTTGTCCATATATGCTTGTGCTTTGGTATTCAAACATTTTAGTAAATCTTAACTGCCTTTGGCTGTATGGATGATATACAATCTCTCTGTCTGTATCCATCTCCAGCCCCTGCTCACCACTCTACACCGTAGAATAGGCTAAGTGATGAACAAAGCCCTGTCTATGGATCCATCTCTCTACTATCAATATACAGACCACTGTGTAGTTCACTCGGTCACGGAGATACTTATTTTGGAGCATGTTGCTTTTGCTATGAAGGGGAAGTTATGTTACTTACAGGATGTTGTCGACACTGCGCGGTCGGATAAAGATACCAATGGGATAGAGGCCTGCCATCTGGAGACGCTTTATAGCATTGCCTGATACGTCCAAAATGCAATGCTTACCCTGTGAGAAACACAGTCAGAGTCTTACAACACTATTTACATGTGTAAACTAAACCCAACACTTTCACCCCAGCTTGCGTTCCCTTTTTTTCCTGGACTAATGAGAGCCCTATGACCTCTGTCCCTCCTTCCCTCTCACCTTGTCAGAGACCTCTTTGACAGACTGTATGCTGGTCCCATACAGATGGTTGTTATACTGCCCGGCCTCTATGAACTTGTGTTCCTGGATCTCTCTCTCCATGTGTTCTCTGGAGGACATGAAGTGGTAATCTCTGCCGTCCACCTCATAGTCCCGCCGTGGCCGCGTCGTGTCTGAGAATAACATGCAAACATGATCGATCAATGGTAACCTTGGTTGCTGTTTGACAAAAGTAAAACAAAGCAAAAATTAGAAATTTGGAATTAATTGGAAATAGCTGCGATTCCTGATCCCCATCACAAGTGGGGTCCGATGGGTCCTGGCGGGGGGAGACACATGCTGATCTGCTCAGTGTTGCACGCGTGCAGTACCAAATGCCGTCTTGCAAATATCCAAGCACACCCCTAACACTGCAATACGTCCCTCTGATCTATGCTCCAGTTCAGAGAGAAGATCCACAACTTAGAATAAGAGTTCTATTCCACTACTCCAAACTGGGGTATTCAGGCGGCCTGGCGATTGGGCCCATGGGGACACTCGACGAAGAACATCTAGCCTCCCGGTTGATGATCAGCTCGACCCGAGCTCTTAATTTCTGAGATCACTACCCTGCCCTCCAGTGGGTCCTCCTCAAAGGATTTAAACTGTACTCATTCCAGTCACTGGGCCTCAACAGAGTCCTGTTAAGGCATTTTTCATTACTACTGACCTCCCTGGGTCAGTAGTGGGCAGGAGCATGTCTGCAAGGGCGGCATGGGGTGACACCGGCCCACCCTGGTGCCCCCAAATGCCATTGGATCACCGTGCTGTCAATTTGGCTCCTCGATTTTGTGATATAGAAGACAACCTGTCAGCTTTTGCTGGTGTCAGAAGACTGGTCCAGAGGAAAAATGATCTCTGAATGGACTCGGAGAGCAAACAAGAAACTTTTTCAGCTTGGCCTCAGCATCATATCTCTCTTCATGGTATTTACACACTATACTGCATTTCACTCCACATTTCCAGCAACTAACAACAAATAAATAAACACACAAATGTAAACTGTAATGTAACGAATGTGGTTTATTTAAAAAAAAAGTTAGCTAGTCACTTACTAGCGTTAGCTAGCTAGTGCCAACATTCTAGCTAGCTAATGTTAGCTAGTTATTTTGTTCACACAGGGGACTACTGTTAAAGATAGACCCTTGTGATAGCTGTGATGTACGGTCTCCCTCTCTCTCTCTCTCTACAATAGTTGTATTGAAAATAAACCAAGTTGAATGAATCATGAATGGCTATGTGAGGATTTTTATTTAGCAGAACAAAACAAACGAGTTGTCCTAACCATGCCAAATAGTTGTGATTTTCAGGCTCTTATGCAGTACTCAGTGGCCGAATACACGTGACATGACATGGAACAATGCTCTGAATGTACACATACAGACTCCGGCATTTCATTCCATATTCCATATCCCATTTCATGTTATACCGCCAGAGACACGAGGTCAGGGGAGGCAGGTGAGGCTCTTGATCATTGCTGTTATGATCAAGGTTTTCATTCAGGATCACAACAATATACATGCATATCTTTACATACCATCCCGGCTAAGATTAAGATTAAACAAAGATAAGATATGACTCAGTGTTGAAATCCAACACGGTGGCTAACAGCAGAAGCTTTATTCATTCTCAGGCTCTGGAAGTTGACAGGAATTAAATCTTTATCTGGGTTTGATTTGGTTTCGGCTTTGAATGTTTGCTTCTCCTATAACTGGATGTTACCTAGACTGGGGAACTAGGACTTTATCAAGAAACTCACGTGGGACGCAGGAGCCAAACTTGTCAGGGAACTCAGAGATGAGGTCATCGTTGATCCGATCTTTCATTGGTCCCAGTATGATGACTGGTCGTGTATAGCTCACTAGACACAGAGACACACTGTGTTGAATTACACTGACACATGCTATAAAAGTGGGCAATATACAGAGGTCGCACACTTTTATGTCCTGGTGTTTGCACTTGGTTGCTGAGCTACCATGTCCCCCCACAAAGTTCATCATCCATCCATCCATGTTTGTCTAGGACACAGAATCCATTTTCAGTGTTGAATACTGCTAGAGCTAGAAATATGCCAACTGACCTGCTATTGAAAATAAAGAAAGTAGGCCTTCAGATTGAAAGAACACAGTGGAGTTCTGAGGTATGCAAAATCAATGATGACACCAACCTTCCTGTTGTGTGACTGGCTGGTAGGTCAGGACACACTCCTCCTGGCCGGCTGATTGGACAGACAGAAATGACAGACAGACAGATTTGAGGGGGAGAGCAAGCACAATCACCGACCACAGCTCACACACTCATTTGCTGAGTCTCAGCTTCTGTCGGACCCTGTTAAAGTGATGAGTTTTATGGACTTTATCTAAATAAGATGTCTTCATGAAACTGTAGGGGATGGAAAAGGCTAAAACAAAGCATCGGCACCAAGACTTTGACAAGTTTCACATCCATGGTGATGTGATTCAAATGAATCTCTGCATAGGCACAGAGAGATTGCATAGGTAACTTGCACACACACCTACACGCAGATGTGCAGGAGCCCACACACAACCAAGCACACACACATTGTACCCCCGACAAACACACACACACACACACACAGTGAGCAGCTCTGTAGGCCATGGACACAAACAGATTAGGGAGAACACAAGCACTGGTGTTCATGTACGCATGAACAAAGATTCAGGCACGTTCACACAAACACACGTCATCCATCAATCCCATCAGCATGAGGTCCGTTAGACTCCAGTAGAGAATGGACGAGAGGAAACAACAGAAACA
>OMLC01039296.1:0-24784 GCA_900302585.1 Regalecus glesne
GTGTACCAGTGTGCTATATAGCACCATTTCAGCAATAGAGACTGTAACCATTCTTGAATTTATTTATTTTTTTAGATTTGAAAAAGATTGAGCACAAGCTGAACCATCACCAACAAATTGGACTCAAGTGAGTACAGATAAAGGCTCTAAGACATTCCCCAAATCGATGGATTTTTCATGTAATCTCTTTGAATATCCTCATGTTTCATTGAGGGCATGTCTTATATTCCGTCTCATCTTGTCCTTTATTTGGATCCTCCTTGTGTCTATTTCAGGTACTTTGAGGAATTTGAGAAGAGGATCCCACGAGCTGAAATGGAGACTATGGAAGTGAGTAAACACTCTGAAATTTCTTTATTCTTTTGTGGGCATTAATCAACAAAATAAGAGTTTTCCTTGTTTGTATATGTACATATGTATGACTTTATCAGAAGCTGATTCTAAAAGAGTTGGAGAAGATAGACCCAGAATATATTGGAACCATCTGTGGCAGCTACAGGAGAGGTAAAATGTCACTTTAAGATTATTTTGCTTTATTCTATTTCATATAATTGGGGGAAAAAATTCTTAGATACTGGTAATGCTGATTTCACATATCTTTGAATCTTGAAAAATCTCAGGTGCGCAATCCAGTGGTGATATTGATATCCTGCTTACTCACCCCGACTTCACCTCTCAATCAGAGAAGCAGGTAACAAGTCCTTTACTGTTATGCTCCAAGACCTTCTTACACCATGAATTTTGACTTCACTTGTCTTTTTAAATTAATTTCTCTTTGTATACTTTATCCCTTTTTGATATCACATATCAGCCCAAGCTACTTCATGCAGTAGTAGAGCACATGGAATCCATTGGGTTTGTGACAGACACTCTCTCCAAAGGAGACACAAAGTTCATGGTTAGGCCTCCTCTTAATCCTCATAATACTTCTGGAACTTGTGTGTTTTCATGTCCTGATTGGTGGTGCAGTATAATGAAGTCTATACTGCTCTGACTTTACTGAACCCTTGCTGCATGGGTGACTATGGTCAAGATGGATGAGTGGATTGTTGTCTTTACAGGGTGTCTGTCAGCTACAGAAGAGTGATGAGGATGAGGAAGAGTTCCTTCACAGGCGTATTGACATCAGGTAGATACCGGAAACTATATATTCATAAGAAATAAGATTCTAAGTACAGTTTAATGGAATGAGAGTTAGAAGGCATAATTTTACTTCTGTTCTCTCATGGCTGTCTCTCTCCCTGCACCGTTTCCCCTTTTCCAAGGCTAATTCCCAAGGACCAGTATTATTGTGGTGTTCTCTACTTCACTGGGAGCGATATCTTCAATAAGAACATGAGAACTCATGCTCTGGAGAAAGGCTTTACTCTCAATGAGTACACCATACGACCAGTTGGGGTTACTGGTGGGTCAAATATCAGAGTAATTTGTCAGGAGTGTGCATGAGTCTCTTTGAGGCTCACTTAATGACATCACTAATTCATAATCAATAGTTAATGTGCTATGATTTTCATGTCTGTTGTTCATGAATCTGTTGTAGGAGTGGCAGGGGAACCTTTGCTGGTGGACAGTGAAAGGGACATCTTTGAGTACATCCAATACAGATACAGAGAGCCCAAGGAACGAAGCGAGTGAATTCAATGAGAAATCACGGCTTTCAAACCATGAATTAAGTTGGTGAATGCGTGTGTTAATATATCACTGCTCCATGCCGTTTATTTTAATGTGCAATCACATTTTTTCTCCTCTCGGTGTTTTGTAAACATTTTTGAATGGTCAGTCAGATTTTCTTGGATCTTTGATATTTTGATTTGTTTAAACCAGCATAAGTTTCCTTTTCATCAAATGTTCACTACAACCCATTTAATTTTATACCAGGGGGGTTTTACTAGTTTTAGGTTCTCTGATACTTTTATTTGTAGAATTGTGAAAAGCACGCATCATGCAAAAAGACCGTTGCTTGAGAATGATTATGCAAAGGCATTTTTCATAATGGTGACCCTGTATCTCTGTAATGTACCAAACTGGTAGAATCAGTTTTCTTAACTCGGGCATGGTTCTGTCTTTGAAAGATTTTTATTTTGGTCGGTTTATTGCCACACAATGGTGGAATTTGTTCTCAGCGTTTAACCCATCCTACTGTATAGGAGCAGAGAGCAACTACCATTTTGGTGCCCGGGGAGCAGTCAGGGTTTTGGTGTCCTGCTCAAGGATACTTTGACATGCTTTCTTCAGGACCAAGGATTGAACCTGCAACCTTCTGATTGCCAGACAACTTCCCTACCCACTGAGCTGTGCCATCCCTTGATGTTTTACCTGTTTATTTCCCTTTGAAGAGGCATTTGTGAAGTTCTGTAGCACACAGGGCAGTATCTGATATCACTCACAGTACAGTATTTATTAATAAAGATGCTTTTCTCAACCTGAAAATGGAGAGCGTATGATTCTAGAGCATATGGATGTTGATGAATATCATACACGTCTCATTCTGTGGATGGACTGATTAAGCAGTAATGTGTATTGCTTTTATAATAGACTGAGTTTAAAGAAAAGGATTTGGAAATGGAAGAGGTTGATACTTAAGACCAGTTTTATCTAAAAATCGTGTTAATTGATCTTTTCTGTTTCTGTGATGTTATGAATGTGAATTGGGACAAAATCTCCACTTACACTAGATGCACATACATGTGGAAATATTCTAAATTGTAATGCCATACTAAGATCTATCTTTCAGTCACTGAAAAGTGGGAATTGATTCATGTTGGAGACCTCTAATAGTAAATTGACTTTTTCATGCAGTGTTTTTTTAGTGTAGTGACCATTCAAAGCGCTTTGCAAACTTTTTAGACACTGTATTTATCATTGTACTTACATTTTTCCTGCATATTATATATATATACACACACACACACATACATACACATACGATTGGACATAAAAATGCAATATATCGTATGTTTATTGTACAGAAGTGGAGAGCAGCTGCAGCACCCAATGTAATTTAATCGTGTTAGATGCAAAGAAGTACATTTACTGTGTTTGCAGGAGTGTGATAGCATCCGTTGGCATCGTCTTGTTAAGATAAACGTTTTCTGAATTCCTCTACGAGTCTCATATTTATTCCGTTACTGGAAACCTGTTGTTTTGAGAGGGTTTACTATTATTAAAGGTTTGCAGTTGGTCTTGTGGTCTTTTACAAGCGGTGGAAATTTAGACATTCAAATGGCGTGCGTTTTTTTCCAGAGGACAGAGTATAATAGTTTACACACAGAAATCTGTACAGTTTTACAGATTTTCTCGTTTTGGAAATATACTGGGGGGTGTTTCTTTCGTGTTAAGCCTCGGGACATCACTGAACAACAACTCTCGCAGTTCTAGTTAAATATTGATATTCGTGGGATTGATAAATGTATTGTTTTAGCCTCTCTACGATAATGGTACTATTCAAAATTCACCAAATGGCGCTTCATGTTGACAGGACATGTTATTAGGAATTGTTACTTTGCTCCTTGACCACTACCACTTGGGTCGGTCTAGCGGAGGCCATGTTTCCTGTTATGATCATTGTCCCAATACCCCGCGTTGTTGACAACAGTTGTCACAGTAACCGACGAGTATTTTACCCCAAAGCATGACGGGATGAAATAAAATGCAGACGCAGATACCAGAAGAAGCAATCGCATTCAGCCAATAGCAGTGTCCTGTGTGTAGCTGGCAGCCAATGAGAGATGGTCAGGACAGCGTTGGGTTGCAGCTGCACACCCACGTTACTCTTTTTCGTCAGCCACTTCGCGGGAGTTGTCGTTGACTGAGGAGCCGATCGTGTGCAGAAGACTACCCATCTATAGAGGTAAACCTGCGGCTTTGCATGGCGGTGCCTAACGGATAGAGAACTGCGTTATTTGGCTACTGTTAGAACTGTGTAGCGAATGTTTGAATGTTCCTTATCGTGCTCATTCCGAGCCGAGGCTGCGGGGCGGCATGGTGTCGCTGTATTGAGTAAAGAATGGCTCCACAGTCGTCCCGGCTAGTTCTCTCTAAAGCTAAATCTTGACGAGCGCAAAGGGAAACACGGTTGGCTTCGTGCTTGTTGCTCATTAACGGGCGTATTGTCAGGTGCAGGTGTGCACCCCCACCTGCTCGACAAAACGTGGCCGTTCGTGTGACCTCGTTTGTACCGCGCAGCTTTGTTCAATTTGGTAAAAATTCAGTCAAACGCCTCACTAAGATGTGCTGCAGGTCCACGGAAAGTCTGCGGTGCCAGGGTGATAGTGATGGAAGTTGTTATGCAACACGAGTAGAAATGGGTAGCCGCACTTGATGTCATGTGTCATTTATTATATAACTAGCTTGGCGGTAGCTGTTACTGAGGGTGTCAGGAACGATTCCCCTGCTCCTCTAGTCTGCGTTCAGCCGGCGGGGATGCTCGATTTCTGCTGAACCAGTGGTGTGTGTGTGTGTACGTAGGTAAACGCCCCCTCGTAAAATGGACATTCATTCTGGACTTCTTTGCTCTGGTTCTGTTACAGTGACCATGTCCGACAGAAAGGCAGTGATAAAAAATGCGGACATGTCCGAGGAGATGCAGCAGGACGCCGTGGAGTGTGCCACACAGGCCCTGGAGAAGTACAACATCGAGAAAGACATCGCTGCGTACATCAAGAAGGTAACTGCCGCTCACCCGGGACGCAGCGTAACTCGAACCCAAGTCACACACACTCCCCAAGTTAAGGGGTCCAGAAGTTATATTGGGCCATCAGTTGCTTAAAGTGCTCTTCGTTCCTCGACTCTTGGTCCTCAATATAGATGTGGTTATGTTTGTAGTGAAATGGATCGCGGTTACTCTCCGAACTAAAACTCTTGATATTCGCAATTATCTTCGGTTTTTGTTGAAGTCAGAAGGGCAGCAGTCGTGGATTCAGAGCAGGGTCACGTCTAGATGTGTGCATTGTCACTTTTCTTTGCAATACTCTTGTTGTTGACCGGCGTAGCTCAGCGGCAGAGCAGTCGTCTGGCAATCAGAAGGTTGCAGGTCCGATCCCTGTCCCTGTAATACACATTTGACTTCACGTATGTTTATTTAAAAAACCGAGCGGTCGTCTGGCAATCAGGTTACAGGTTCAATCCCTCGTCCTAGCATACAGCATGTCGAGGTGTCCTTGAGCAAGACACTGAACCCCTAACTGCTCCCTGAGCGCCATATGTTGGCAGCTCACTGCTCCTATACAATAGGTTTGGTCAAAAATGCAGTAATCCTAATTTCCCCTTGTGGGACTGATGAAGGAATCTTTTCTTTCTTTACTCATCAGCTCAACTTAGACGTCTTCAGCAGTTCTTGTGTCCAGGGTGTGTTTGGTTTGTCAATGCTCTCTTTGTTCATTTCTTCCAGGAGTTTGACAAGAAGTACAACCCCACCTGGCATTGTATCGTCGGGAGGAACTTTGGCAGCTATGTGACTCATGAGACCAAGCACTTCATCTACTTCTACTTGGGCCAGGTCGCCATTCTGCTGTTCAAGTCCGGCTGAAGGGAGATGCTCAACCTTAACACCGACTGACCGTTAACTGACTGATTTGACGGAAAGGCTCCATCATTCCTGTTCAATGGGCTCCGCCTTTTTCTGTGCTGCTTTTTTTTTGAGACGACAGTGGCCCCGTGAGAGAAATGAAACTATTTATTTTTGTCTTGTTACGTTTAGACTTGTATTTTTTTTAAATAAAAAAATCTTTTGGCTGTCTCAATTCCTAGGTGGTTATTTGAACACGCCAGCTCAATGGTAGAGCACATGCCTCAGGAACAGACAACCCAAATGCTGCAATAACACACCCGATGTAAGGTGTGTTGTCCATGGCATGTGGTCTTAATCCCCCTGTGCTCCACATAAATCAGTGTTGTCCCCCCACAATTTAGAGACTAATGACATGTAAGACACTTGCTGAAATTTGCTGTTGATAAACCAATGGGTCAACCATGCTTGATAAATGTTTAATAACTCAGCTAAATGACCTCTCGGTCTCAGCATCCCTCTACAGTTGAGTACTGAAGCTGCAGTCAGATGGAACTAGTTTACCTTTCTGTGCTGATTTAATGATAGATCAGCACCACTTCAAAAACCATGTATGAACTCAATTCAGGTCCAGTCAGGCAGCTCTGAAAGATTACTGATTGTATCTTGATGCATGCTCAACAATCCAGGTAGGGAAATCACATAAGAGGTGAATCTGTTTAGCTGGATCAGAAAAACTTCTGATCCAGCTGAACAGATGCACCTCTCTTTGTGATTACTGATTATAATCAATCATTTTGTTTTGTATGGTCTTGAGTTACCCACATCGTTCACATATAGTTCTCACCTACAGCAGTAATGAAGGGGCTTCACTACCTTCCAAAATCAGTTTGAGCATGTCCAAAGCTTTTTCACCTTATAATAATTAACTAGTTAAGACAAATGCTTCTCTTATTCCATTGAGAAAAAACAATACAAATGTGGGACTGTAGAACTATTTATTCCATATCATTTAGAAAACCAGCTTGTGTGGGAAAACACCATTGGTCAGGCAGAAAGAAGAGCGCAGGTAGCCCTTCATCTCAGGGACCTTCTTGATGAGGGCGAGGAGCTGAGAGTCCACAGCCTTCTGGTCTGTCTTCCTCTCCTCTGTCAGCTGGTACTTCTGAAGATGGAGAAGCATAAACTACTTTACAATGGCGTATGTACCAAACTGACACCAACATACCTCAAAATAACTAGAACATGACAATTAGTCACTTTCCTCAGCTGGATTGAAGCAACAAATGGCTACAGTCCAGGAACCAATATCAAAATCCCTCATGCTACAAACATAGTTTGAAAGATTGTTTCATTCACATTTTTAAAAATAGGAAAGCCTCCACTCAAAAGTATTGACCTAAATCAACAAAATAATTACATTATTTCTATTAAACACGATTATTATCCTGACAAATGTTTTGTCACAACAAGATACACCTTGCTTAAGTCTGTAATAATTTAAAAGAAAATGATTCTCAAATAATTCACCTCTTTCTCTGTATCAAAGATCTCTCCCTCCTGGTGACGGGGCTTCCTTAGTCTCTTCTTCTTGAAGTAGGCGTCAGACAGAGTCTTGGGGATTTTTACACCAGAGATGTCAATTTTGGTGTTTGTTGCAATGACAAACTTCTGGTGCGCCCTACGCAGAGGGACTCTATTCACAACAAGAGGGCCTGGAGGTGTTGAGGGAAATAGATTTTAGAAAAGCAATATGACATGTCCAAGATCCTTATTATCACTGTACGAACTAGCAATACAATATTTTATATTATAAATCCAAAAGATGGGATATAGTCCCACCCAAAAATAAATGGCTTATTGAGTTATTCTTATTCTCACCAGTGACAAGTAGAAGACCACTTGAGAGCTGTTTTAGGAACACCACACGCTAAAAAAAGAGATTAGATATAGAATTATGTCATTTACATGGAATAGAAGATCTTTCCGAATCTGGGTTTACAACAATGCAGTAAGTCGACTTTCACTCAAGATCATTCCAGAATTAGCAAAAGTAAATAATTCCATCAATGAAGGAAAATAATATCCTCTATAGGGAAAGTGCACATTAATAAACATTTAGAATGTAAATACATCAGATTTAGCAACAGAGTTAATATTCATATGTTGTCCCAAGCAATGTGGGTTAAGGATCTCGCTGAAAGACATTGATACACTTTCTGAAGGAACTAGGGATTGAATCACCAACCTTAAGATTACTGGTCAAACGCCTTAACTCCTGAGTTATGCTGCCCCTTATAGAACCAACCGTCAAGCTTTCTAAACTAAAATAGATATTTGCAGTGACTGACCAAACAAAATATCAGTATATCACTGCATCAAAGATTCACAACATAAATGCAAATCCTGGACACCCTAATCCATTTGTTAATATTAATGTCATACAACCAGTTCCCAACAAAAAATCATCAAGAGGGTCATATTCCCCTCAGCTGCAATGCTGACCCTTTATTTAGGTTAACAATTGCTCACAATGTGTGGGCACAGTTGCATGCTTCCATAACTTGCCCACAACAGTTTTGAGTAGGAGGGAGAGCTTAACTAGGAGGAATGGTCTGTATACAGGAGCCATTTATCCATGTGCCATGACCACTCATTACATTTGCAGATAAAATTGTTTAAATAAACAAATGTAAGACACAGTAATGAAAGAAGGGACAATATTTACTGGATAATCAACACATTTGGTCCCTGTGCCAGATAATGTCCTTCCCTGTCCTTGTGAATTTCAAAATCCTGCACTGTAATAATCATTGTTTGATGACATCTACATGACAGCTTCTGATTGCAGCATTATCAATGATAAGTCAAGCTGAGTGTGAATCATTATGTGTTTTTTCATCCCAAGTCAAATGGGTATATTCGAGCTGTATCAAGTGTCCTATTACAGTTGAGGTGACAGACCGGAATTCTGTGGCTGATGGTTTTAAATCTGAACGTTACAAGATACCCGTTGTTTTTTTCATTGCTGCACATGGAAAATATTCAAGTGAGGTCTCACCTTTCCACGGTGGCGGCCAGTAAGCAGGATGAGGACAGTTCCTGGTGTGATGGAGGCACGCAGCTTCCTTTTGTGTTGGCCGAAGGGTTTCTTCCCGTGGCTCTTAAGCTTGCGGGGAACATCCTCTGTGGGGTAGTAGCGGGGCTATGGAGAGCAGTTGTCATTAGAATTCTGGGTAAGGGTTTTGCAGCAAAACAACCCAAAACTGTTTTCTTACCCTTAACAATTTTACTGACAAAAAAAACCTATGCAGGACTGACCGTACCTTACCAGAGAGCCACGGTGGCTCGGTGGGTAAAGCGCGTGCCTTGAAGTCAGGCCAGTGGCTCAGTAGATGTGAGGCATTTATTGTAAAGTGCTTTGAGTGGTTGCTAGTCCAGAAGAGCGCTATATAAGAAGTCAATTTACCATGCTGATATTCAAAAGGGATTTAGTTCTTCAGATATTACATAATCTGATGTGACCCTTAATGAGATATAGCAAAACTATCTGTGATTTGCAAAACACCATCCAAAATGCAGTCACCCAGGTTTGTTTGTTGTTGGAATGCCATTTAAAAGCTCACATAAATTTGGAAACTTTAATTTTGGGATTTATTCCTAAATGAATGGTCAGGTGTTATTCTGAGGGGATTGAGTTTGATATAATGGACTGACCATGACAGTGTTAACAAAGACAATAAGAATACGACGGCATTTTAAAAGAATGTGGAAAACCATGTTAACCGACTAGTTTCGATATGGTGGTCAAAGTGTTCTCAAATTCGTTACCAGCTCATTGAACATATTTGTTGATGTACACCTCAACATACTAGGTGAAAGTTTTCAGGAGGAGTCAATCAAGTCTCATGAGAACACCAAGACAAAATATTCATACATTTTTAGAACAAAGTATTTATTACATTAAAATTGAGGGCTGATAAATCAGGTAGAAAGAATCGATGGACATTCTTCAATATTTCAGCGATTTAAGTGGTTTTCAGACTAAGAAAGTGCAATAAATGGTCCATGGGTCCTTTAAGTATGGAATATATGAACAGAGGGCAATTTTGGTTGCAATGATTTTTGGACTCTACACAACCCAACTTGACAGAGCTGAACCTCAAGTTAAGAGAAACTCTCCAGATAACACAACTAACCAATGTTTGAATGAGAGATCTGATATATTACAAAATACTAATCATGCAGAACTCACCATCTTGCGCAGCTTCACAACACGAGTGCCTCCATTATTGTCTCCTCCAACAGTCTTGATAACTGTGGCTCTGGGCTTAACCTTCAACTTTTTCTCAGTCTAGAAAGATATGGTTAAACACAGTTTCCATATGAAAAACATACACAGACCTGGTTGTTTTAATACCATGTTTATAGTCAAATGAATCCAGGACACGATAGCCCACCACTCTCACCTTTGTCTCAGTGGTCGTGGTTTTCCTCTTGTACATGGCTCTGCGGGCATACATGGCAGAGCGAGAGTAACGGCCAATGCCACGGGCCAGAACTGGGTTCCGGCTGCCATGCCTCTTCCTAGCAGTCTTCTTCTGGTCTCCCTCGGCCATCTAAGTGGTTGCAAAAATAGATGTTAACACTCACTTTTGTAACACATAAAACCAGGCAGGTAACAGGAGCAAAAAGTCCTAGAAATCTCTTTGAAATGGAGGGTCAATGGTTCCCTGACAGTGGTGCGGAAGCCAGTCCTCAGTTACCCCCCATGTCCATTTTTTTGATCTATCAGTAATCCCTTTCTATTGTCCTATCAGGAATTCAACCATCTAAACGTAACCAGTGGAACACTATACATACTGGTCAACAATATATCCAAGACCACATAGATACCTGAGGACTGGACAGAAAGGTATTGCTCTGATACTACTACTGCCATACTATCAAAACCAGGGGAATCTATTTCGTCCTGCAGACTTGCAGTGACTTCCCCTCACCGATGGTCCCCTAAACAGCAAAGTATATAACGATCACAATAAATGGCTGCTAGAGCACATGAAATGTGGAGGTTAATGAGTGAAATTAATAACGCAAACTAGTCACTGTAGCTGTGTGCGGGTTGCATACACGACCAATGAAAATAAGCATGAACCTTTGCTATCATTTAGCGTTGAACGGTGACTAAAATTATAGCCTAACACTGGCGTGACAAACTAAGTTTGTGATCGAAACATGCGATTCACCTATTTAGAAGGAATTGGCGACACGTGTAATAATCTACCGGCTAACGTAAGCGTGGAGCTAATGGTTACACATTGCTAGCAACGAAGGCTTCCCGGTGGCCTTGGACTAGCGAGTTGCAAAGTGCTTGTTACTAACTTATAATAAACCAAAAAAAGAAATAATCATACAAGTAGATTTATTAGATATATACATTTTCATCCCCCGTGTTGGCGAACTGAGTTGGTCATTCAAAAAGAGAGATGACAACAGATTATATTCCTACGGTGGAACGGGGATATGAGTTTCTTACCTTAGCTATGAAAAAAAGACCAACTTCCGGGGAAGTGACGTATATAAAGACGCATCACGTGACGCCGACGTACGGCGCGTCCTCCTCGACGTCTTCATGGCTGTTGTCCTAAATGAAAATGTTTCACTCGGTCACAGAGGAGCAGGTTTTCCGTCCCCTTGTTATTTAACATTATACTAACAGACAGTGAAAGGTACACATGTGCTGCTGCTGCCACAATTTCTACATTAGTGGTACTAGTTAAATACAAATCCATTTCAATTTACACCGAAATCACACACATTCAACAATTTGAGTATTCAATCATTTTATTGGCCGTTGTCCTTTGACATGCAATTACAAAATATATTTTGTTTGTATTCACTTGTTAAGGCATATTTACGGTAACAGTGTAGTCTGAGAACTTTAGGGCAAATGTATTTTCTATCACCAGAAAGTCTTGATGCATGCTCAATAATCCAGGTAGGGAAATCACAAAAGAGGTGAATCTGTTCAGCTGGATCAGAGGTTCATTACAGAAACGTTTCGTCACTCACCAGGTGACTTCTTCAGTCTGACTGGGCTAAGACTGAAGAAGTTATCACCAGAAAGACTGCAAATTTCCTCAGTCTGAAGTGTCAGTATATTATCCCATTATCGGAGTTCATGTCTTAGAGGTAATTATAGTTAACTTGTTTTCTATTCGCAGCACACAGAGAAGGCACCCATACATGTGGTGACATATATACACTACATTTCCACATTAATACTCTTTCAAAAGTTAACAGGAGCATGATGAATTTTGTATATTAGTCCTGTTTTATTTAAGGGGCAAACACCTTTCTTGTGAACCCATCAATTGCCATTTAATGTGTGTGTACATGAGTGCAAAATCAAGTTTTTATTCCCTGTGAGTTGATGGTATAAAAATTATAATGTGAATGCTGCTCCCTTAATTATTGAGGATTATCTTCGGATAGTTTTTCACATCCACGGCTTCTTCACTGGGTGTTTTCAATTAAGATGGCAATGCCCTGACCTCCACCGATGCAGGCAGAGCCAATGGCATATTTTCCTCCTCGTCGCCTGCACAAAGAAGAAAACCGTCATTCTAAGTTACTGATAGCACTGAAATCAAATTTCACATATACATAAACTGAAAAGAACTTAGAAACTTAAATTCTGGTAGAGATTGAAAAGAATACCTGAGCTCGTGAACAAGGTGAGCAGTGATCCGTGATCCAGAGGCACCAAGAGGATGTCCAATGGCAATAGCTCCACCATTGACATTGCTTTTTTCAGGATCCAATCCAAGGGCCTTGGAAACAGCCAAGAATTGGGGGGCAAATGCCTCATTCACCTATTGAAAGTAAAGCCCATATAAGTGATTCACAGCTACACCCAGCACTATTATAATCTACCAATACAAATAAGTATGTATATATGTAAAATGGACCATGTATTTATATTCAGTCTGAAGCAGTGAGACAAAGAACACAATTAATTTCTGACGTTTTCTTGCTTCAAGATACAATAACAGACCTCAACCAGATCCATGTCATTGAGTGAGAGGCCTGCTTTTTTAAGAGTCTCTGTAATGGCTGGAACAGGACCTAAATTGATCAAAAGAAAGAAGAATATTCATTTTTCATTATTCATACATATTAATTGTTTCCTTTGTATTCAACCCATCATATTATATAGAAGCAGTGGGCAGTTGCAGGTCCCTGGGACCAGCTTCAGTTTTTTTTCCCTAATGCTTTAGTCAGGAACACAGGTAGGAGTATGAACCCTAACATATATTAGGATAATTCCATTGAAACAGTTATTTTATGCAACCATCATCATTTTATTCAACTTAATTCACTGTTGTCCACAGGTTCGATATAATGTGGTTATACAGACTACTTACCAATACCCATGATGCTTGGATCACAGCCAGACACATGATAGGCTACTATTCTGGCCAATGGTGTGAATTTGTGCTCTTTTACTGCATTCTCACTTGCAATCACCACAGCAGCAGCCCCGTCAGATACACCCTGGAGATGAGCAGCAGAGGTATATGGTATTTGTTTTTTTTTGTTTTTTGTAATTCTGTTTGTGATATTAGCTCAGTGGTAGAGAGAATGTATCTGGCCTTAACTCCACAGATTCCATCTATGTCCGTTTCCATTTCCACAATGTGGGGACTAATCATAACACGTAAAAATAGACCCATTACGTTAGTGAAAGAATCCAAGTATTCTCCCTTTAACTCAATGTCAATTAACTCCAAATACATATCATCTTCCATTTAAACAATTCAATATCCAACTGTTTCTGAAGTAATACAAGGTTGGATCTTGAAAGAAGAATAAAAGTCCAAATGGAGAAGCCATAGATCATGTGAAATCATTTACACAATGATAAGTGAAGCACTAGTTTTCGCCATTGTTGTTGAAAGGACAGGCTTAAAGCTTGTGTTCAGTTTCCCCGTAAGATGCAATTGTAAAGCCATGTCTAATGTTGGTCCCATGTCCAAATTCTTCACAGTTAAGCAAGCAAGTAAAATGATATGATAACCGATATTGCATGACAAAAACTATTAAAATATGAAAATAAGACCCAGACTATGAAAACAATATCTGAAATGTTCCATTAAACTATTTCAAATGTTCCTCATAGCGTAGAATAGTGCAATGCTCCCTCTTTCAAAGTAGGGATGTATATCTATTATGGTGGACTAAACATGATCGTTTAATATACCTGAAGCTGAAAATAATTGTCCACATTTTTATTGTTTATAAGAATTGTTATAAAAAAACCTTGTTTTCATCTTTCAGAACGGAAATCCGATAAATAAGAAAAGAAAATCTATGACTCTCAGATTGACTCTATCCAATCCAAAAGTCAACACACTATTTTTTTCTCTGTACACACCGATGCATTGGCAGCAGTGACGGTCCCTCCTTTCTTGAAGACTGTAGGGAGTTTGGCCATTTGTTCCAGTGTAGTCTGGGGACGAGGATGTTCATCCTGAGCCATGGGGATTTTGCCTTTTTTGGCTTTCACATCAATGGGAGCAATTTCCGCATTGTAGTGACCTGCTTCATGAGCTGCAGACATAAGAAACTTTGGTGAGGATCCCAATACTTATGAATTACTTTGATGCCTTAACTGCAACACATCGACTGCTATGTGGAAATATTTTACCTCGAGCATCATGGATCAGTGTAGTTACTACCAAACTGCAAATAAAAGTAGGGTAAGCAGATCATTTATCATTTAGAAATGGAGTTACACTGACCAGCCTTCCACCTTTGCTGTGTCTGATGAGCATAATTGTCACAGTCTTCTCTGGTAATCTTGTATTTTTCAGCCAGGTTTTCAGCTGTGATACCCATTGGTATCTTGACATGCATGTCAGTCAGTCCTGCCCACAAAGTGTCCTCCATCTGCAAATTACACAGTGGTTTATAAACTACTGCATCTCTGGATTAGTTGATTCATGATGGCCTCTACAGTAAATGCTGATCGAGGGTGAGTCCATTATGTCAGGACATGGGGAAGTATATTAACCTATTGTCTAAATTGGGCATCTGTGTGGATGCTTGTTTTGGGTTTTGGTACTAAAGATTCTTTGCTAGTATAACAGTAAATGATACCAAGAATACACCCTAAATATGTTACTGGACTTATTCAAAATGGGAGAATCAACAAAAGAGTAAAGCACACACGAATGAAATCACAAACCTTTAAGTCAGAGCCAAACTTGGTGCCAAATCTTATATTGCGAACAGCGTATGGTGCCTGGCTCATATTCTCTGACCCCCCACACAACACCACCTCAGACTCCCTTAGGCAGATCTCCTGCGAACACACACACAACACAATGACCTTTGATTGTGATTCAGCACAATGATAAGATCAATGACGGTGTAGACCTTGGGAATACATATGTTGACACCTTTTGTAATTATATTCATGAAGTTCTTCCTGAAAAGTTCCTTTATTTGTTTAGAGGCATAATATTCTTAAAAATGTAATAGGAAGGCCTGTGAAACAGCATTTGTTACAAAGACTCTAAAACCAATAGGTAGGGTGGGTGTTCCCCTTGTTAAGGATGATTTACTTACAAACTCTTGAGCAGTAACAAACATCTATCCACACAGATGGTAAAGCTCCTCTGGTTACAATGATATGGTGTCTAAAAATGATTTTGCAGCACACCACATCTATAAATGTTGATGCTTACCTGGGCACCATTGATGATCGACTGAAAACCAGATCCACACAGCCTATTCACAGTAAGAGCAGGTACTGGGATGGGCACGCCACACCTCAAACCCACATGACGTGCAATGTATGGTGCATCAGCTGAGCTCTGAAACAGAGATATGGGTCAGGAAAATCAAAAGCTTAATCAAACACACATACACGTCTACTTCTACCCACATCTCGCCCTGTTATTATTGCTTTCATTTGCATATTGTCTTATGTGACTTTTATCAATAGCAGGCAAATCTTGACAGGCTGTTGGCTCTAGAATACCTGCATGACGTTTCCCATGATGACACTGTTAACAAGTTCTGGTGCCACACTCCCTGCAGCGAGGGCAGCCTTGGCGGCATGTTCAGCCAGATCGGTTGCACTGTGGTCCTTCAGCACACCACCATAGGTACCAAATGGAGTACGCTTGGCAGCTACAACAAATACACCTGGAGGGAGACATGTTACTATCGTCTCTGAAGATTTATGGTTGGCAGTGTTTTCTACCCATGATGTATGCTCAATAATCCAGGTAAGGGAATCACCCCAAAAAATTATCATTTCATCTGGAAACCAAATTTTATCGAGATAAATTTTTCATTAATCATACAGGAGACATCTTCTGTCTGAGCTGACTGCAGCATCCCCAGCCTCGTAAAAAATACAGTCATATAACAACCGAAACTAAGGATGGGTTCATGGCTAATTTGGATATGAAGCCATCCTTGGTTTCAGTTATGCAATTGTTTATAAGGATGGGAATGCTAGCAGTCAGCTCAGACTGAAGATATCACCTGTATGAGTCATGAAACATTTCTCTCAATAAAATATGGAGTCCAGATCAACTGATTCACCTTTATTGTGATACACACATTCTGATAACTAACTGAGCATATGCAGTGATAGCAAACCAGGTGACAGCAAAACAAATCTTCCCTTCATTATTCTCACGTTTCATCATAACTTCAGGAAAAGTAAAGCACAGATTTCCAAATGCTCCTCTTCAGAGGGCAAAGCCAGTCAGTCTCACTAGAAACTCACTTTATAAAGAGGAGTCATTTGATATTAAGGTAGCAGCCTACTCCTCTAATGACAGAGTTGAGTTCTCCTGGCCTATGACAGGTGGAATGGCCCACTGAAGATCAATACCCTGTGTTTGCTTTGCTTCCTATCAGTCCACGTTAACATTTGGACAGTGGCCTGTGAAAAGTTCAAGATCAAAACAGGAGGGCGTCATCTTTTGAACATGCCTCGATAAACACCAATTACTGATGTCTATCAAAAGATGTGGTCACATTTGTGCGTTAATAATATGACATTAGTTAAAACTATCTGCAGTCTCTGAGGTTAGTCCAGTGACACTAAGAGGCGAGAGGACGGAGTGAGTTCTGGTAAAATACTCGAGACGTCAACTGAAAATATCGTTTTCCACAGACAAGCAACTACAAAGAACTTCAGACAAAACACAAGCTGTCACCCTGTTTAGCTTTACACAGACTCAGAGAGGAGGCGGAATGGGTTCGATTTCAGTAAAGCGTTGACTTTACACTGACAGAATTCACATTTCTCACTGACTTTGTCACATCACCACTGAATTGCGATACAAACGATGGATGAGTGCCGAGCAAGCAGAGACAGGAGCGTTTAACCGTGGTTTGTTTACCTCTGACGAGTGCCATGATGTCCACTAATCAAGCCTAAACGGTGTCGACGGAACTTCAGCCACCGGAGGAGCGGTGGAAATGGAAGAGTTCACCTTTACCCCAAATACGACCAGTGGGCCGCAGCATTAGAGAAACAACATTCGATAGTGTCACGCCTATCACACATCAAATATGGAGGCTAATGAACAATTTCACTTTAAAAAAAACAAATCAAATATAAAATTTTATATTTCAATATTGATTTACTCTATTTTTCTCAAGGCATTATTTTTAAACAAAATACGCGAAAGTAGCAAGGCACAATACACGAACACCTCCGACTAGAAGCTAATTACGTCATCTCTGTGCGCCGACTCCGGTGCGTCGCTGGAATGTTCAAGGAGACAGTGAAAGATATGATCTGTAGATACATGTGAATGTTTTTTAGTTTATATTTGTAGACCATAAAAGTAAAAACATGTCTATTGCTGTACCACGTTTGCTAGTCAGGATACTAACCCGACAGAGTCCATCATCGAGGTGAGTATTTTTTATGAAATATCAACATAATTGTCAAGGGGGATGAGTTTAAATATTTGGGGTCAACGGTCCAAAGTAACGGGGTGTGTGGGAGAGAGGTAAAGAAGAGAGAGCAGGCAGGGTGGAGTGGGTGGAGAAGTGGCAGGGGTGATGTGTGGCAGAAGGGTACCAGCAAGAATGAAAGGGAAGCTTTATAAGATGGTAGCGAAAGCAGCTATGTTGTCTGGGATGGAGACAGTAGCATTGACAAAAAGACAGGTGGAGCTGGAGGTGGCAGGGCTGAAGATGCTAAGATTTGTATTGGGGGTGATGAGGAAGGATAAATTAGGAACCAGTATATAAGAGGGACAGCTCACATTGGACGGTTTGGAGACAATGCAAGAGAGACAGGACAGATGGTTTGGACGTGTGAGGGCTGGGAGGCAAATTGACGTTGGTCTTGGTCACATGGGACAGTGTCTTTGATGGGGGTGAATACCAGTTGATGAAAGCCTTTTGAAATGACAGGTGAGAGTGACCAGCAAATCGTCATTGGACAGGTCTGTGGGTCTCCCAACAGTTTGAAATTGACTGAAGGCTGGTTAGTGTGGTGGCATAGCTCAGTGGGTAGAGCGGTCATCTGGAGCAATCGGAAGGTTACAGGATCGATCCCCGGTCCTGCATATAATGTGTTGAGGTGTCCTTGAGCAAGACACTGAACCCCTAACTGCTCCCCGAACGCCATATGTTGGCAGCTCACTGCTCCTATAAAATAGGTTGGGTTAAAAATGCAGAGAAATCCAAATTTCCCCTTGCGGGACTGATAAGGGAATCTTTTTAAGTTATTTTTGTTAAACTGAGCAAAGAAGTTTAGCCGCTAGGTTGGCAGTGTTGTTGGTTAGTGTGTGCTCTGTGTTTTTTTTCCTTTTGTAATCTGTCATGTTCCAGATGCTTTGCCACGTCCTTCATGGGTTGGAGTTGTCATTGGAGTCCCCCGCTATTCCTTGTTTGTAGTTGTGTTTTGCAGATCTGATACCTCTCTTAAGGTTCGCTCTGGTGACAATGTAGACTGAAATATATCCTGATTTACAACCCCGTCTCTTGTTATGAGCAGCCGTGACTATGATTTCAAACTAAAAGAAAAACATTTTCCGTTATGAAACTAACTGTTGTGTTTATTTTCAGCTTTGTGATGGGAGAGGATTGTCACACAATGAGAAGTCCTTGGTTTATGTCGGTGCTGACTCTGAAGACATCTGCTCCACTCAGGTATGTGGCTTAGTCCAGATTGTATACTTGAGTTTTTTTCTAGTGATGAGCTTTCAAAACACTTTCTGGATGAGTTTGTGCACCTCTACTTTTTTCCCTAAGTGCGGAACCCAAAAAGAAGAAGAAGGTGGACCCAAGAAGAGAGCAGATGTTGAAAGAAAGATTGAAGAAAAAACTAAAAAAAATGGAGAAAGTTCCTCCCGAGTTTATCCCCATAGAGGACTTCATCACTCCTGTAAAATGCCTGGATGAAACAAGGTGCAGTTTATGTTACTTAAAGCCAACGTGCATAAAAGGTCATCGTGGTATTCATGACATTGATTAATAATTTAAAAAGTCAATTCTTACTTATTGTATATCTGCTCTCTTACAGAGTGCGTTCAGCACCAAGTCTATCCTTTGATGAGAATGAACACCGGGCCTTACTACTCAAGGAGTGGTCACGTTACAAACAGGTAATCTAATATGGCCGTAAGCTCAATCACAGAAAGTGTAACAGATATTTTGATTTGACCTCAACCACACATGACTGATGATATACATGTATCATAGTAACATTTACAAAGGTATTGTGATAAACACGACAGCAAATAATCCATTCTAGCTTCACATTTGAGATGTTTGATGGTGACACGTTTTTGACAGCACTCATTTCTGTGGTTTCATGTCTGTATTTGCGTGGTGCCAGACCTTTGAATCTGACCACTCTACCGTTGACTAATGCCAACTCTAAGATGGAAATGAAATGGAATTAGTTGAAAATTCTGTGTATCAGGTAACTTCTATATAGCTGATACTAGATAGCAACACACTCTAGGAGTTTATTTCCAAAGCCAATGCTGTGGGTGGAGGTGAGCCCCTTCAGATCTAACTGGTAGTGTTCTACTTCCCACAAAACCTCCAGCTCCTTCCACCTGGGTCTGGTCCATTGAGACCTTCTGCCTTCGCTCCCACCTGTCTGGCAATGCACCAAATCCCAGAATTCTTCCCATAGGTAGTGAGCCCGTGGAATGGAGAAGTGTCCATGTTGCTTTTTTGGGCTATACTGACAGGCTCTGTCCTATTATCTTATTCCTAGGATGTAAAATGACCTAATTTTCCCACGGAAAAGTCTAATCTAATCTAGAATATTGGATCTATTTTAAATCATGTCATCCTGTTGATCTTTTGGGCTAAATATTTTTTTTCTTGCAGAAACAGCAAATGGCTGAAGTGGAAGCTATAAACCTGGCTCTTGAAGCCCAGAGGGAGGCACTTGAAGAACTCAGAATTGAGTCTGAGGAGCTATACCAGGCAGCACTGAAACTTGATCCCGTTTTCTTTCCCTTTACTCACGAGGGACCAACCTACACACCACCTATGGCCAAATATGAAGCTCCTGATGGGAAATATAATGACATCACTAAAGTCTACACTCAATGAACAAAAACAATATGTGCGGATGTTTGTGTGATATATACATTTCATCCAACTAAAAAGATCGAAGAGGATCTGATGTGACCCCTGACTAGATCCTTGCTTGTGTTGTACCAAGTCTCAAATGTGTGTTGCTGTGGATTAAAATGTCTGTTAAACTAAATTGTGACAGTGAAGTTGAGAGTTTCATCAGCCTAAGTTCAAGGCAAAGAAAATATATTTTCATTTTCAAAAGGCTTTTGTCACCAAAAGGCTATGCTTTATATTCACCCCCGTCTCGTAGATTAGCAGCACCATCGTAAAGGTGAGCATATATAAATGATTTTTCTTCCCTATAATCTAGACTGTTGTTGAAACATTTTAATCATATCAAAATGAGTCACACCCTTTGTTAACGAAATATGGAAACATTTAATCCAAGGGACATGATCAAAATCCTTTCTTACAAAGTAAAATGGAATTAGTCTGCATCTTTTTGTCAGCTTAATTTTCCAAATTTGACCTTAAGATAAGGATATATTTCCATACATTGTCAACCGTATATCTGATGTCAGATCGTGGAGTCATGCGGCAGCCTATCCCACGACTCATTAAGTGAAAGGCAGGGAAATACCCTGGATAGGTCACCTTTCCATCTTAGGGCAGGTGTGGGGGATCTAGGCTGGATGCCCTGCCTGATGCATCGTGGTAGGTTTGAACCCACGGCCACTAGCTAATTAGTTAATGAAGCATGTGCTCTACCCGAGCTCCCGTGGCACCCCAGCAGGATATGAGCATGAACAGGATGTTTTACTTCCCTAAAAACAAAAATGGTTAATGTAATACTAAAATCTGATGAGACAGAAATCATAGTATATTATTCTCAGCCTATTATTTTCATTAGTTTGCACCACATGCCACTTTTGCTACCACATAAGAATACACCTTTGTGTTCCTGATAGTGTGATACCTTTAACCACAATGGGGTTCAAGTCAGGTGAACTTCTATGTAGTAAATACAAATTAACAATATAAGCCGGAATCAAAAGGACACAATATGTGTATCATTATTTTGACATAGGAGCTTTTGTAGTTAAATAATACTACCTACATCATTTCACAATATTTTGTTTTCCCTACAAAGTGTGGAAAAGCAAAAATTATCAGGCAATGTTAAATGAGAACAGTTCAGCTTCAGAAGCCATGTATAATGCACTGTGAGGATGAAAAACTTGATAGAGCTGTCCCTTCCAACTTCGTTTTACTCATGCACAGTAGGTACAGCAGATTTAATTATTGCAATGATTGGTCAACAGTAGCTCCAGAACCCTTGGTACTCAAGGACTGTGCAAGTCAATATAGTGAAATTTAATTGTAATGTATACAACTTGTTCTGGTCACCGTGGTATGAAGACAGGACTTCACAAATGAGACTTCAGGAATCTTGTGGACTGTCTTGATTTAGGGGCATATGCCAGTCTCTTGGTGGGTCATGTCTCAGTTCCCAGACCGGGATGAACTTTCTCTGTTGCTCTACCCTTTTCCTTTCACTGTTCTTTAATGCCTCCTGCAACACAGGAACAATGCTATAGATCAACAGTTTTAGTAGCTTACAACTTGTCCGTGAATACAAAAGAAGCAAAAGGAGAATCAACTTTAAAGGTTTAGTATTTGCCATTGGATTCATTCAATTAATGAAAAAACGCAAACATTGATGATATGACGTCTTGGATTGCAACCTCAGTAATGTACCTTGGCCTCGGTGCTTCTGTGTTTCTCCCAAGCTTTACAACTGTAGAAGTCCTCTTTCCACTGCTGGCAGGCTGGGAAGGAACCATACGTGTAATAATGGTGGAAACGGTTCCACAAACTCCTGCAGTGTGTGAACTCACTCCAGTAGTCCTCACAACTACGGGGCGACTGAAGAAGTACAGGGAACACAACAACGGCTCTTAATCCACATAAACATAAGAACAGGGACACCCTCCAGCTGTGGGCTAGTTTTTCCACTACTGAAATAGATTTTTTTGTTAAGTTAAAGTTTTATTGCATGAGGAAAGAATAACAAGCATGTGTCGTGTACAGCTGCAATGCATTTGGTAAGGACAGACAGAAAACGCGACTCCCACCCTTCACTCCAAACACTGGCCCCCGAAAAGGGTGAGCTTCATTGTCCAGGATAAATAAGAAACCTCGGTTAGTTATGTCTTCTGGTTATGCTCCATAATGCCTGCATCTGCTGCATTTCGTGACTAAAGATCGGCAGGTCGTGTTTGTTCGACTAACATTGACAGGTGAGGTTACGTTAGCACAAGCTAATAGTAACATAGATGGCTAACGCTTGATTTTTCATCTTGCGTGACATAATCTAATCCCTTGCAGGACGAGGTTGAAAAATCGCGTGTCGTGGCTTAAAAACATTGTTTAAAGTCATGTGTCAAACAACATTAATAGTTTGGTGTGTCCGTTACCCTCCAGTGTGTTTCTCCAGAAGCCTCCATCGTGTTGAGCCACTCTGACAGCCAGGTATCAGTGTGACAATTAGAGCGACCAATCGTAAAGCAAATACGAGTTTATCCCCGCCCACTCCTGTGACGACACAAAGGTCAAGCAGAGTCGGTTGTTAAGCGGGCCGTGGGGTGTCTTCAGTCTGACGGCCGTCACAGACTCCTCTCGTACAACGACAACACGAAGGTTTCCGGATGGGAACACATGGGCCAACACGGCTCAGGAGGCAGGGCGGTGGTGGGGCGACATCAGATTCCTGGTTCAAACCAGACAAGTGTGTCAAGATGTCCTGGAGCGGTAGACAGTGAAACCACAAGTGCTCTCAAAGCTGCTGTAAAGCCCATTCAGATCTTCAGCATCCCAATAGTTGGTAATAACACAAGTACTCATAAACCGAATGAGTTCATTAAAAAACAGTGTGTTTAATTTCATAAGTTATTTATTCCAGTTTATAAATAAACAAGATAAATTTGATACATAATCCTATAACTGAGACTTTATCAAAAGCAGTCTTAGAAGAGAAAAGGGTGTTCATCATCATCATCATCATCATCATCACCAAGTCATGACTGGCGAGAGCAAAAGATGAGCTAAAGATGCTCATTTTTTGATTTCCAGACTTCAATAAAGGGGGATTGGAACTAACCCTGACTCGGAGGCTCCAAACAATGGAAGAGAGGCATTTGTTAATAAAGCACAAAGATGCATGTCAGCCTTTAGAAAATGTAAAATAAACCAAAAGCCCAAATTGGGTTCATTCCAACACAAAAAAGGTTCATTCAAATAAAGTATTCAAACACATTAAATTGATAAGTTTTGTATTTATTATTATGTTATGCTACCAGGAATCAAAACAGTAACCCGGCTTGGGACAAAAACACCAAATGACTATTTACAGCATTAACTTTTGGTGCTTACATTCACATTTTGTTTGGTGAATGTAATGTTGCTATAAAATTGATTGAATCTAGCCCTAACAGAAAGTAGAACTCCAATTTCCAAGGAAAAGAACGTCTTTTTACCAGTCCTTTTGCTACGGTCCATTTATTACTTTGTTATGGTGGGTTTTAGAGGAGACATGGTGGATTTGTATGCAGATGTAAGTTTCTTCACTTCAAATAAACCTTCAAGGCTTTCTCCCCTTCTTGCGTAGTGACTGTCCCTCACCAGAGAAAGCAATGAATCTACTCATGGCATCATCCTGGCAGATTCAATGAGAAAACAAAACCGACATAGTATACATGCTGAACATCTATAATATTAATATTATAATATTATTACTCAATACGAATCAGCTTCATTTGACATGTTTCAAACTACATCAATTCCAAATCTAGTAGAGAATAGGGGCTGTGGAGAAAAGGATGCTAGAAAATTAACTGAAAGTTGTCCATTTTAAAACAATCCTTAGCCAACATCCAAAGCAACATTTCCAACAACTTACGTCATCTATGATTTTCTTGGGCAGAGGCCTCGAGTTTCTGATGAAGGTTATCCGACCAACTTTGAACTCATAGTTAGGGATGCCTCTGCATGAGGAGAGGTGGGAGACTGTTTCAGATCACAAAACTTACTCTTGCAACCACATGCAAATTACATCACAAAGCAGAGGAGATTGAGATCTAGTCTATAACCTTAAAGAGTTGTAATAACTGCCAACAGCTACCCCATTTCATGTATTTTAATCCAAATTGTAATTATCAGCCAACCTTTTAATGTCACTTGGGTCAATTGGGACAGGACTAGGCTCGATGCCTTTCGTCTTGCCATCCAAGCGATTACCGGAGCCAGTAAAAGCCTGATCAGTAGGACAATAATCAGATATTAAGTTACACGAATACCAAGTCCAAATGTGGTCCAAATGTTCAGGAACAAACAAAACTGCCTGCTTCTTGAAAAATACACTCACTCTGAATCCCATATCCATCTCAGCATAATTGGTGGGGTCTCCCTCTTCCTCCTAGGAGAAAAGAAAAGTGACCATCCAATGACAGCACAGACACAATTCAAATTGAACAGATTAGAGATTTAATGGATTCTTTGACAATGGTCCTTACCGTGGGTTCTTCTTGGTGCTGAGGCCTTCTTTCAGGTTCTTTGTAACCCAATGGAGCATCAAAATCCACCTGAGAAACAGACTCACAAAATGAGAAATTGCTACAAGTACTCGGTGTATAT
>OMLC01039300.1:0-20379 GCA_900302585.1 Regalecus glesne
CACAGCTTTTGTAAATAACATTACAAAGACTTTGTTGTATAGTTCATTCAGCCCCACCTTAGTCAAGTAAAATTTCCGTTGCCATCTCCCCTAAGTTATACTTGGTGGAATGGCTCTGATCAAAGACCTCCCTACATTTCCATATGCATACATGGAGAGCTTAAGGCAGGCGGAGCAGTGGCAAATCCCGATTTTAAATAAGTTAGACTCTATGTCATTTGCTACGTGGATGCATAAGAGGGAATCGTGTGATGTGGGGTGATTTGAGATCAGCTGCAGTCCACTGAGACAGCTAGGATTGTGAAGTGAGCTTGTCTTAATGGCCTGTCTGAAAAAAATGATATGCCCAATAATATTCCACAGGTTCCCTATTGATATTGTGTCTTATGTGATGTTTTAGAAAGCAGGAAGCTGTATAGCGTTTTGAAAATGATGGTGACTGAAGAGGTTGCACACACTTTACTTCAAATTAAGCCCAGTAATCTAATCTTAGACATAACCTCTTTCTTCAGGCCCCTGTTTCTATGGCAGTGTCATTCTGGCCCTTGACACCAAGGTGTCCCCTGACCATGGATGTGACACAGTGGAGAAGGCTATGGAGTCTGTCTATAAGAAAATAGCCTCTGTATTTGGACTGGATAGCTCAGCATCAGGTTTGACACTGAGTTTGTACTGCTGCTCTGCATAAAGTTGTTAAAGAAACTCCCTCTGACCATTGTTCTAAGTATCATCACCATCCATCATTACAGCCTCTACCTATAAGGAGCAGGTTCTGCAGTACTGTCAGAGCCATGGCTTCCCACCTCCAGAGGAAATCAGTGGATGTGATCTCTTCAGCCTTCATCTCAATGGAGAAATCACCTTTTATGATTTGGGTAAGAGCTCAGCGTTTTTATTACAAAATATTACCTGTGTCACATCATGTCATGTCATCCATTTTTTTGTTGACCAGGTTGGCAGTATGTACGGTCAACTTTTTGAGTTTTAATTATTTGAAAAGATTATTACCTATTTTGACTTTTATTAAAAAGAGTATTTATGGTGCTTCATTGTTAAGTTTATTGGCCTTAGGTTCAGAATAAAGGAAACCTAAAAAAAAACTCTTTGGGAAACTGACTCATGGCAGGAGCACATTATGAATTACATTTTCAAAAAACAAAACCACACAATATAGAGATCTTAGTTTTGTGGTTGATCGACTCAGTGTTGACCAAAGTGCTTATCATAAAATGGCTGTAAATGTTATAAAGTGTGTACAATTCGAGCATATCATTTGAGTACAAAGGGTAGCAATTGCATCAACCAGTCACTGTAGAAATATAGAATATAGTGCGATCCATGTACATTAGTATTTTAATATTGGTGATATGCAGTGGTTCAAAATGTTCTTTGAAACATTTTAGTGTTTCTCTCCACCAGAGGGCTCTAAGAAGAAGAAGCAGACCCAGCAACAGGCAGCCAAAGCAGCCCTGCAAGGGCTGAGAAACGTTCTGGAGGAAAAGAAAGTTTTGAATGAGAATTATGTTGGAGCACTAAAGGAAGTTGTGGATGCCTGGAAACTGGAGAGAGAGCGTTATGACTGCAACGACACACCAGAGAGATCAGGGGAAAGAGTAAGATGGGTGGTGAACCAGAAGAGAGGTGAAGAAATGGTAGTCAAACAGAGGATCAGACATGATAGCAGGGATGGAGTACAGAAAGTGCAGCCAGGTTGTGGACTCGATACGCTATCAGAAAGAGACAACATGGAGAATGAGACTGACCACCCCAGTAAGGCTTCAGTCATTGGCATTGCACAAAATACTCAACCTCTGAAGAATCAGGTATGCACTGACACCTGTGTTACCCTGGAGACCAAAGCCACGCCTACCATACCAGAAGGTACAAAACTGTTGCTGGGAGGTTAAATGGTCCATAGGAAAAATATAATCATATATAATATAATGTAGTAGTTTCTTTTTTTAAAGTAAACTGGTATTCACTCAAATAAAAGGTCATCATCTACTGAGTTCTAAGTAAATACATCATGGAAAGCCTTATAGGTTGAATAATTTGCATCATATAGGAGAGTCAAGTGATTCCTGAATTTACTTTTTTAAGTTTGACCAAGTATTAAAGATCCAATCCAATGAAAATTATGTTTTCTAGTTTCATTATCATTTTTTCTTATGGTCTGTTGATCCCTGAGAGTAGCATGGGTAAGCAGGTAGATTGGTTAATTTAGTAATTTGATACTTGCTGATTTGATACCAGGCTTATCCAGAGAGTGTGTCAAAGTCCCCTTGGGCAAGGCACTGAGCCCTTAAATGTTCCCGATAAGCACGTCCTTTGCATAGCAGCCCCCGCCATCAGCATGTGAACATCTCTCTGAATGGATATATGTGAGATGTACTTTGTTAAGCACTTTGAGTGGTTGGTAGGTTATAATAGTGCTGTATAAATGCACTCCATTGACCAGGGTACATTAAAACAGCGATAACAAATAAAATCATCATTCAAATGCTGAAAATTGAACTGCTAACATTAATATTCCACATCAAACTGAATTTAAATCATTCAAATAGATCTTTGAATCCCTTCTTTCAGATGATGGGCAATTCTATGGGTGTGTGACAGTGACTGTAAAGAAAGAGCTCAAAACAGATGAAGCATCCAGCCACGAGGAGGCGATACAAGCTGCTTACTGTAGTTTACTGAAGGACTTGTCCCTTGGTCCTGCAGCTGCAACAGGTAGGTGAACATACAAACACACACAAATACATATGCACATACCACAGATAATTGTGTATTAAATGATATTTTATTGTGGGCCAGGTGAAGAAAAGCAATTGGTCGTTGAGTTTTTCACACGGACAAAGTGTCAACCCCCTGAAGAACAGAAAATTACAATTAATGACAAACACTATTGCTCTCTGAAAATTGAGGGTAATTTAACCTTCAGCAGTCCAGGTAAGCATCATGAGTGTCTCCCTTGCCTTTGAGTCTGTCTGTCTGTCTGTCTGTCTGTCTGTCTGTCTGTCTGTCTGTCTGTCTGTCTGTCTGTCTATCTCTTAAACACACATGTACACACATAGTTTGACTCAATTAACATATTCAGATATTCAGCATATCAAATGAAGTGGCAAATATAACGCATTCTCAAAAGTGTTATAGCATGACAAAACACAAGAATAACACAACCCTGTACTTTTGAGTGGGGGCGCCGAAGAAGCAGAGGGCAGAGCAGCTGGCAGCCAAAGAGGCCCTGAAGCATCTGAAAGGACTCCTGGGAGGAGTGAGCACCAAGCTTCCAGGTCAGGAAAATCACTTTGCTGGATATGCAATGGGCTTCAAAAGTTCAAATCAACAGTCAGGACTTGCTGCCTAACATCTTCATCACTGTTTATGTTGAGGGTCAATACAGTGTGCACTGGCTGCAACACGGCTCACTGGTAGCGAGCATGAAATAAGCACTCAATAAAACACCAATGCAAACTTGGTTTTAATTATATTTTTCGGATCTATGCCTTAAGGGGCGGCATGGTTCAGTGGGTAGAGCAGTCACCTGGTGATCGGAAGGTTGCAGGTTCGATCCCTGCAGAGAAGCGTGTCAAGGTGTCCTTGAGCAAGACACTGTTCCCCTAACTGCTCTGTCCTGTGATAGACTAGTGACCTGTACGGGGTGTATCCCTGCCTTTTGCCCAATGAGAACGGAGATAGGCTCCAGTTCCCCCGTGACCCCATTTCAGATAAGTAGTTGAAGATGGATGGCTGGATGGATCGATTATCCACTGTCAATGGCTTATCTTAGTCAGGTGGCAGGGGAAGTGGAATCTATCTCAGTTCTCATTGGAAAAAAGGCAGGGATACACCCTTGAAGGGTGTATCACAGTCCAGAGCAGTTAGGGGAATCGTGTCTCGGTCAAGGACACTTCAATATGCTTCTCTTGCAGGTATGGAGATTGAACTTGCAACCTTCCGATCGCCGGACCACCGCTCTACCCACTGAGCCATGCCACCCCCATGTCTTTTGTTGAGATGAATAGAAATGCATTCACATAAATTGGATGTTATACAGGCTTCTGATGTTGTTTCATCCATTTAACCCATGATAGACATCTGCTTTACCACAAACACTGCAAAAAATATCCTTTTTTTACAAACTCATCATACAAATCAAAGGTTTTACATCTGTCGCCTTTTGACAGTTGCCATATTGGTAATCCTGATAGTCAATTCACCCAATGAATCTAAACAATCTCGATTAATTTGCAGCATTGTGAAACAGACTTCTCCTCGAAACCGACAATCACCTACAGCTCTCAGAAGGTAGATTTTTCCCACCCTGTCCTGTTTTTAAATGCAACATGCTCTCTTATCACAGAGGAAAACTGCAAAGGACAGCTGCAAGAGCTGATAGCCCAGTACAGGTCTGATGATCCGCCACAATACTCAGTCACAGAGAGATCTACCCCCGCTGCAGGACACCTTTGGTTCGTACCTCATTCTCTCACTCACCAATCAGCCTCCCTACTCCCTACATACCTATAAAGTCACAATATCCTCTCATGGACATTTTCTCTTTGCTAATTTATTTCTTTGTAGATTTACTGTGTTTTGCTGTATGTTGACAGCAAGCGAAAGAGGTGTAAGGAGGATTGTGTAGGAAGTTCAGAGAAGGACCCAAAACTCCATCACTGACCAATCACAAAAAGAGGTGAATCTGTTCAACTGGATCAGAAGTTTATTGGGAAACGTTTCGTCACTCACCAGGTGACTTCTTCAGTCTGACTCTGACTCAGTCTGACTTGACTGACCAATGAGATGTGTACCCAGTGGCCTCAGTACTCCCCATGGTCTGACATTGTTTTATTGTGGTAATATTAGTTGTGTTTTTAGTTCATCAAAATATCATGTGTGGTAGTTCAGTCCTTTTTCCTCGTCAAATGCCTTTTGAGAAAATTTTGAAGCACACCTCATGGACTGATGTATTTTAGCTTGGTTTTAATGAGATCTTTAAGCCAACAAGCCTTCCCTCTAATGGTATTTTTCTTGTCCTAATCTATGGTTCATTTGGTTTTAAATTGAGTGAGCAGGGGAATAATATCAAGCATGTAAAAAGAGTTATGTTCCAGATTATCATCTTGTTTACAAGGAGGATAAGGTTAGGGGGGGGCAGGTGGCTGGAATAATACTTGCAAGTACAGAAAATATTCTATTTACACTCACTCACACACACACGCACACGCATAGACACACACACACACACACACACACACACACACCCCACTTTTCTCCCAATGAGAACTGAGATAGACTCCAATTACCCCGCGACCCAATTTCGGATAAGAGGTTGAAAATGGACGGATGGAAGTCGTAAGCATGACCATCCTTTATTTACGGTCTGTACCACAGAGATGCACTTTTACCGTCGTTAACATTGTCACATAATACACACTTTACCGCATTAGGTAGCGAAATGCATCATGTGAGTCACTAGCAAGCCGTCTTAAATACATAGAAGAAGTGTACAATGCATTCTGGATAGCGAATCTCCATTACAGAACACTCTGCTAGACACGTGAAGCAGATAAGGGCATTGTGGAAGTTTTTTTCCCCATGTCTTTCCTATAACTTTCTCACACCCTGGAAAGCAATGGCTGATAGTCGAACATGCTTTTCATTTGATGTGAAGCTTGGTTTGTTTAACGTGGAGAATTCAGATTTATGTGGATAGCAATTTCTATTGGTTGTTGCAGTGTTGATGCTAATGCTAATGCTACAGTGACATTGCATGTTAATGGGTGACCATGTTAGCATATCATTTGCTAGTGTTTATGTTGATCGCTATTGTTAAGCACTTATTGACCCGCCGTGTTGAAAATACAGTAACTTTGCTGTGACAGCTTAGGAGATGTTAAGAGGTCTTTTCTGGTTTTTCGTTTATTACCGTTTCAATTGATATTTTTACCTGTCAACCTAAAGATTATCATTAAAGGAGCTAGGCACTAGCTTCCTGACTCGTGAAAATCGATTGTGGCTATCTGTTTAATTGCCTTAACATATTAGTTGGATCGAACACGCAACGGGAGCAGTAAAGGCTTGTATGGGTTATATATGTCCCTGTAGTGCTAGGCAAAGAAATGAACGTCTGTTTTGTAATTACAAATAGCTAACACCGTTGACTTAGTTTGTATATCAGGGGTGCTCAAAAGGTCGATCAATTGATATATGGTACCGTACCGTATACCATACCAATATCATATCAATTGGAAACTCCACCAACATTTGGAGAGTCATTAAGAAATACTGGCTATTATCAAAAGAAATTACTTTAGTCACTTCATTATATATTCATATATAATGTGTATTATGAATGTGTATTTTTTTTACAAGATTTGGACCTGTGAGAGATTATGTTTGTTTTGAGAGAGCTTGCATTTACCCTCCCTGTGATCTGGAGCATATAAAGCTTCTCTTTATGCATGCTGTTAATGAACATTGTGTTTAGATGAAATGCTTCAGCTCTCTGTGGATACCTCATTGTAGTGTGTAGTTGTTTGTGCACTTTAAGCAGTAAGGCTTGAAAGCTTTTTTTGCACTATCAAGATCTGTCTTTCATATAGCATTCGGTCAAAACCAACTTGTCATTTTTTTCCCTATGTGCTGTTTGTTGTTCAAGCATGTGTCACAAAACACTGATTAAACACATCTTATCAAATGAATGTGTATGTTTAAAAAATATTAGATGAAAATCTAAATCTTAAAGTGTGTTGTTTCCTTAAAATTTCCTCAAAATGTTATGAGATCCTGTAATTTGTTTATGCTTGTATACAGTAGTATAACACGGTTGTGACTGATGCCAGATGCTGACATGACCCATATGGTCCTCAGTGTGTGTTATCAATTGTGCTGCTGCCACTTTAACTTTGAGAAGGGACAGTTCTTCTGCAGGCTTGTGTCAAAGGTCATCTTGTTATCCTGAGTATTGAAGGTCTGTCCAACATTTTTCCGAAGGGCAAGCTCATGTCTGATCTTCTGATTTCCAGAAATCATTTCGTACTCAAACCAAAGCAAGATTAAGCAGGCCCAAAGCATTCTGACCACATGAAACCAAATGTAAGCAAACACGTTATCAAGACATGACAACATCTCAAATAAGACACGTAGCTGTAGGAAAAAAGAGCAGCACCTTACCCCTTCCTTGATCTCATAATAAATTAGCCTGGCCAAAAAGATGCAAAGATGTCAAATTGAAAGACTGGAACAAGTTCTCATGTATGGGTCAGTCAAAGTTGGAAGGTTATGTAATTATGGGGCTTATTCAACCATTTACTGTAACCATGCATAAATCAAAATGTGGTAACATGCTAGTTAGGGTCTGTTTTGTCTTGTCCGGTGTCAGTCACATATATTGGGGTGCACTATACACTGACCAAAGAGGCGTTTCTACATTCAACACTGTCATGCCACCTCTTCTGCCTTAAAGGTGCATGGAAGATGATTCATTATGCAATGAGACAATTATCCAGAACACACATCAAGGCTTTGCTAGAACTATTTAATTATAATTCCCTTATCAGTCCCTCAAGGGGAAATTTGGATTTCTCTGCATTTTTGACCCAACCTGTTGTATAGGAGCAGTGACCTGCCAACATATGGCGCTCGGGGAGCAGTTAGGGGTTCAGTGTCTTGCTCAAGACACCTCGACATGCTATATGCAGGACTGGGGATCGATCCTGCAACCTTCTGAGTCCCAGACGACTGCTCTACCCACTGAGCTATGCCACCCCACTAGTACTTTGTAGTCCAAAGTAAAGCAACAAGAGGTGACCTACTCACGACCCATAGTTTTTAAAGCTGGCATCGATACCAACGTATGCCCTGGCTCTGCTGAAGGGACTGAACCTCAGCAGGTCTGAGCTTGGCTGGTACATGAATGGGAGACCTGAGAAATTTGAGTTGCTAATGTTAGTGGTACTAGTAGGCCAGTAGGGAGCACTCTTCTCTCTGGACCACAAAAATCCTATTGCTGCAGTGAAAAAGAAACAGTGCTGTACGAGATGCCATCCATCGGAGGAGATGTTAAACTGAGACGTTGACTCACTGTGATCATCAAAGATTCCACTGCACTTATCCTAAAGAGTAAGGGTGCCCTGATGTCCTGGCTCTGGCCATGTAATCATCCCCTGCGAGTAATTCACTCAATTTCTCCCCTCTTAATTTCAAGCTGATGTGTGGTGAGTGTTCTGGCCCAGTTGGTGGTTTAATTACCCCCTTAAATGTGAAGCGCTTTGGGTGTCTTGATAAAGGTATATTCTTTTTTATATATTCTTATAGTCTTTTTTTTTGGTTTATATTGTTCCAATTTTTTTATATTTCCCCTTGCTTATATTTCTTCTTGTTTTTTTAACGCCTCTGTTTTGCTTTCCAGTCTGCTCCTGTGACACTGAAAATTTCCCCTTGTGGGACTTATAAAGGAATATCTTATGTTATATCTTATAATATTTCCTCCAAAAATATCTATACATTTATATCATATATCAATTTTAAGTCAATTTTAGATCGGGAGGTCAACTCAAGTCAATTTTATTTGTATAGCCCATTATCAGACGTTTTTTATTGGCCTCAGTGAACTTTACATTAACACAACATCCTGTCCTTAGACCCCCCCCCCCCACACACACACACATTAGATAAGCAACAACTGCCTAAAAAAACTTTAACAGGGAGAAAAATAGAAAGAAACCTCAGGGAGAGAAATAGAGTGATCTCTTTCTCAAGATGGACAGTTGTGCAACGGATGCTTCGTATATGGAATAAAACCCAATTTACAGCATATAACAACGTGTGTCAATGGTTACAAGGTGTACCACACAGACAAACCAAGAAAGAGGTTGTTGGTGTGGCAATTTATAAAGACTTGAATGTTGGCTTAATCGTGGTCCTTCCTGAGGCTTTTCTTCAGCAGCAAGAGATCCTGGCACTTGATGTGGTCTCTAGAGGTCCGAAAATAACTGTGGCTAGTTTCCATATGCCCACATTAGTGGTCAAAGATCCTTTTACTCCTTATTATGTCTCTTCTCCAAACTCCAGTAATATGAAATCCCTCTGGCTGGAGATCTGAATTGGAACCAGGGTCATTTTAGCCTCTTTGCCTATTATAAGAGACTGCAATAGGCCCCCAGACTAAAACTGGTATTTATTTTTCCATATCCAGGAGGTTGTCATATGATAACAATGGAAGCATCATCTTTCTACTGCTTTTCCTGCTAATAGAAATTCTCATAATTAACCTGCTTGTGTTGTGAAAAAAGTCTGACACTGCGTAACAATCAGATTTAAAGGCTAAACTCTTTTCATGAGCATTTTGTATCATTAGGCACTTTGACTCTGCCTCTTGTGTAGCAGTAAAACTTTCTTTAGATGGATCTCTGAATAGAGGGATTAGTTTTAGCTTCTTACCTTATCAATTCAAGTCGTAAATTATATTATGCTCTTGATTCTAGAGTCTGCAGGACCTGATATACTTGACACCCGTTTTTTTAAACTGACTACTGACTTCATCGCTGAACAGCCAATCTTAATATTTTTTATATCAGTCTTTCATCATGAATTCCCTAAAATGGAAGTTGGCATATGTTCTCCCATTCTTAAAGTGGGAGGCCCAACTGTTCTGAATAATTAGTGGCCTATATCAGTTTTCTCTATTGGTAAAGTTTTCGAAACCCTGGTTAATGCTCAGCTAAATGATTTCCTATACACTAACTCCACTTTGTCCTAACTCGAGCCAGGTTTAAGAAAGGGAAAAAAACCCTCGTATTGTCTTGGCAGCCATGAAGGTAATTCATGATATCACTGAGGTCCTGGATAACAATCTTCACCATGTGGCACTTTACATAGACCTAGTAAATCAGTAATCATGGAGTGGGTTACCAACGTTCAGGGTAAAACAAAATTGGACCCATAAAAAATACTGTAATATTTAGTCTCCGTCAAGTTGAAAAACTGTGTAGAATGTTTGAGCATTTAAGAGATTTCCGATATGAGGGGAGGGTGTGGTGCTTTTTAAATGATTTAGCACTTTTTTCTTTTGAAATTTTGCGCCCCTCTAAACTTTGTGCCCAGTGCAACTGCCCATATGGCCCCGCCCACCACACACGACTGACCTATCTCTGCATTTAACCCCTTATAGTGTATAGGGCATTCGATCTACTGATTCCTATTCAGTCTTTAAGAAAAGGAAGAAAGCGCTTTCGTGATCACCTCTGCACTGGAACTTGATTTGACAGACTTAATTAATACTAGAAGTGGAGTAGATTATGCTTCCATTCACGATTGGCGTTGTCTCTGCTGACTGGCTGATGGTGGCACCTACGTACTTAGCTATAGTAAAAGTTTCTCACGGGCCTTAACTTGACTTGTTCAAACTTTCATATTTCACTTTCGGATAAAAGCGTCAGCTAAATGCAGAGAAAAACGTTCCCTGACCGGGAATCGAACCCGGGCCGCGGCGGTGAGAGCGCCGAATCCTAACCACTAGACCACCAGGGATGCTGTGTATGTCCTCAGTAAATATCAGATTTATTTTTAATAATATATGAATTGCATATTTGAAGATATAGTGGGCAGCGGCTAAACACTCCCTCTCATCGTGAGAACGTCATCAGTAGATGTCGTTGCGTCAATAAAAAGCGCCGTCTTATTCGGAGCTCTGTAATGGTCAAACTACTTTAATGTTCTCACTGAACATTGTAAAATAGCTCGCTAGACAGATAGAGGTGAGTTATTAAGGATCGGATAAAAAAATAATAACGACTATTTGAATGGTAAATAGGCTTGTTCTGATCTAGCGACCATTCAAAGCGCCTGCCTCCATAATGACTTACTAGTTCAAAGAAAGTAAAATTTATTCCATCTCATCTATTCTTTTTCTCCTTCCTCCCTCACACATGGATTTCAGATGGCTGCTGGAGAACACATCAGGCGGAATAAGACCGCTCTACAGGATATTTTTTCTGCAGACTACAAATACATACTTGACAAAGTTTTTGAGCGGGAATTTATAACTCAACGTGAGTACAACAACCTCAAAGACATCAGTAGAGAAGACGTGGAGGGTCATGTCACTCGTCTTGTCGATAGGATCATGAATAAGGGAGATCAAATCTGCAGGTCCTTTTTGTGCATATTAAAAACGGATGAGGGCATTAAAGATACTTTTCCTAAACTGGAGTGCATTGAATGGGATGGAACTCCTTCATCTATTCCCTCTCAAAGTTTTCCTGTTGAAGCGTCCGGTGATCCTCCTCAAATGCAACTCAGTCCAATCTCAAGTAAAGGTAAACCTACCAAACACACAAGCGTCATCATTTTTATGTTCTGCTATCCATGCTACGAATTTCTACTGACAATTATATGCTACCCTGTTGTACAACTTCTCAGATAAGAATTTATATCTTTTTAAAAAAAAGATGTCATCAGATTTCATAACTTTATCTAATTTTCTTAAACTTATTTTCCAGATGATGTGTCCCCAGCGAAAAAGAGAAAACAGGTGATGGCACCTTTGTTGTGGTATTTATGAATGTTTTTCAGGGTTCACATTTCTTTTGGGAAAATGCCAATCTTATGAGAGATCAGGTACATGCGTGCATGTAGTTACATACTTTATATATGTAACTACATGTACGCAAATATTTCCATTTGTTATTCAGTCGCTCTTACATGGAGATTACTAGTATAAGGTTTGTCATAAATTAGGATCATTTACATATTACATTACATTAGAGGCATTTAGCAGACGCTCTTATCCAGAGTGACGTACAACAAGTGCATAGGATCAAGGTACAAAGGATACTGGAGCAACAGTAGAAGCTAGATAACAATCCTAGTGCCATCGTAAGACTCTGATGCTACATCAACTAAGAAACATACACCTGAAATAAACAAACAAGATTTCATGTGTGTAAACCAGGTACATCGAAATCAAGAAAATGATTAGGGCCAAAACTAGGAGGTAGAGCTAGGACCGCATGGGGAGGAGGAAAGGAACAGGCGGAAGAGATGAGTTTTTAATCTGCTCTTGAAGATGGTCAGGGTTTCTGCTGTTCTGACTTCCATGGGAAGGTCATTCCACCAGCAAGGAGCCAGGACAGACAGTAGTCGTGACCGGGAGGTGCAGATAAGGAGAGGGGGAGCTGCCAAGTGACCGGAGGTGGCAGAACGGAGAGCTCTGGTTGGTGCATAGGGTCTGATAAGCCTCTGCTGGTATCCAGGTGCTGACCCCTTGACTGCCTGGTATGAAAGCACCAAAGTCTTAAATTTGATGAGAGCCATAACAGGCAGCCAGTGGAGGGCAGTGAGCAGGGGGATGACATGGGAATGTCTGGGAAGGTTTTAGACCAGGCGAGCAGCAGCATTCTGGATGAGTTGTAGAGGTTTGTAGGCAGAAGCTGGTAAACCGGCCAGCAGAGAGTTGCAGTAGTGCAGGCGGGACAGGACGGTCACCTGGACCAGGAGCTGGGTTGATTTGGTGGTGAGGAAGGGGCAGATTTGTCGGATGTTGTAAAGTTGTACCAACAGATTATCTTACACTTAAACAATACAAGCAAAGCAAAACCAGCAAAATGCTACATATTTACTCAAAGTAGATATTGAAAAAAATCCTATTGTGGTCCCCATTATAGGTTTCATTGGAAAGATATACCATTTCATTCATGTTTAAGGTTACCCTGCTAGCATAACAGACAACAGCCTCGAGAACTATATAATAAAAAGTAGTGAAAATAAAAACTATAAAAGTTACAATACATTGTGAATAGCTTATCCGTAACCAGATCGCTATATGATGTAAAATGATTAGGCAAAGTGTACCAGACTACTTAAAAAGTGTCATCTAATAACTTCATTTGATACCTAAAAAAATGTGTCAATTTCCCCTCGTGGGACTAATAAAGAAATATAATACCTTAAATAAACACAGCACTGTAATTTCATCAAGATTTGGCATTTGTTACCTGAAATTGAAAGCGTACCATAAGAACTAAGAGCCATGTTATCCATATTGATAAGTGCAAACATAATGTGAGGCTATAACAGAAGAGTGTATTGTTTGCTATGGAATACTAGAGGGTTTAAGACATGGTGCACTTAAGATGGAGCAAGTGTTTTGGAACTGGTTAAAAGATAAGATTATGGCACATAGTTTAGGATTATGTGAATTCTTTATAAAGACATTTGACGTATAAGATTCCTTAATGGATGAAGTCAATGACAGAGTGTATACCATTTACATTAAGTCAAATTTGGTTTGTAAATTCCACATCCCCAAGTATCCCTCTTGTCACAGAATGTATGCATTAATTGATCACAGCACCTCACAAGCTCTGCTGAATAAGTACAGATGAATTTTGGAAATCTTTTCTAGGAAACAAATGCTGATGTGCAGATAGGACTGATTGTCTACTCTGAGATACTTGGTAGCCATAAGACCTGGTTATGTCTTGCAGACCCAGTAGCAAATGGTTGTGTCCCATGCCATTGTGTGTTAGTTTCAAACTTTAGACCTATCCCATTTTTTTCTTTCAGTATGACCATTATCAGCTGACCACCAAGCCAACCGGTCTCTGTGTGATCATCGATAATGAGAACTTTGAGGGTTCCAAGAAACAGAGAAAAGGAACAGACAAGGATGCCTGTATGTTTTAGAACAGTTATGCTTAAAGCGTTACACATTTTCTTAATACAGTTATAGTGGAAGCTTAATGAGTTAATGGGCTTTTTTTCCTCTCCCTGCAGATAGTTTTGCAAAGGTCTTTAGTGGGCTGGGGTTCAAAGTTGTAATGTGTAAAGACCTAACCAAAGACCAGATGGATCAGGCATTGCAATTCTTCGCCTCTTTGAAGTACATTTCCCAACTGCAGAAGTTCGGGATCAAGGAGTTTGTGGACAATGAATTCACTAATATCAAAGACGTTCCTTGCCACGGTGATGCTTTTGTCTGCTGCATTCTGAGTCATGGGGATAAGGATGGTATTGCTGGAGTTGATGGAAAGACCATCCCCCTTAATGAAATAACTTCCACCTTTAATGGAATAAACTGTTCTGCCCTCAACAACAAACCCAAAGTCTTCTTCATCCAGGCCTGCCAAGGAAGGGGTACGCACAGAGGAGTTGCAGTAGATTCTTTAGAGCCACAACTGGAAGATGAAGCTTTCCCTAATCAAGTGGAGTTCATCCCCATTGAGGCAGATTTTCTCGTCGCAATTTCTACCGTGGAGAATTATGTGTCATACAGACACATTGAACATGGGAGCTGGTTCATCCAATCTGTGTGTCAACAAATGAGAGATGGCTGTCCCAGGTAAATCGAAATAGTAACCTTATTTGTTAAGCAAGCTGTGGCTTGATGGATAAGGTTATATTACTCAACACTTGATCTGATCACTGAATTGATGTTAATTACATATTTGTGTACACTTCAATATACGTGTGTCTGTTCCAGGGGGGATGACCTCATGGAAATTCTCTACCGGGTAAATGAGGAAGTAAGCCAAAAAGAGATTCCCAATGGTTGTCCCGGTAGAGCAAAACAGATGCCTGAAATCCGAAAGGTCACCCTGAGGAAGAGGCTTGTCTTCTCACCACACTCCAGTGAAGGCTGAATTACTTGGAAATGTTCGCAGTCTAACACTGTATTCTTCCCATCTTGACTAAGGTCTTATTCTGAAACCATCAACATGCACCCCTCTGTCCAAGAATTAGTTAGAATTGTTCCTGTAAATGAGAAAATGTTCAAAAAAGAATTTGCAGTGAGTTAAGAGGAATAATGGTCAAATAGGATTTGTGTCATTCACATGTGATTTTAGTCCATGCTACAATTTTTACAAAGATCCCAATTTTTTATTAGAAACTTTAGTTTTAACTATTACTTCTTTCATCATTTTTATACAACATATCTATCTTTTCTATATTTGTAAAACTTCATTTTTGAAAAAATAATTTTTTACCTTTTTTTTCTAATTGTACTGATCATTTGTTTCATATCAAATATGAATATTTTTACCTTCTTACAGCTGAAGATTTATCATGCTAAATTTTTTTCCACTGCATTAAATGCTTTGCCAACAAACGAAATTGCAAATGTTCCCAAACATATTTTCACGTTGTAGTCATTCATCCATGCGTGCATTGGAAGCTATTGCAGCTGCAGAGCAAGGTTTTGGAGACACTAGCTTCATTCACCTTAAAAACTGAAACTCTAGCATAAAGACTAGTGAATGACAGCAAAGGTAATGATCTATTCTCCCATTTTCCCCCCTTAGTCAATCAAGTCAAAGGGGGGAATTGCTGCTAATGTAAACAGACTGATTGAGTTTATCATGGGAGACAGTTCAATCTCTCAAAGACCAGCAAGAAGGATTATGGATCTATGATATGCCATCTAACTACTACTGAGATGTCTATTTTACAATGTCTCAATTAGTCTCCACATTGTAGTGGTAGACACAGTCTTAGATGGGGCTTGGGAGATTAAGGCTGGATGCCTTTCTGATGCCTCTAAAGCTGTAGAAAAAAATCTCTCCATTCAAGTACATTTATTGGACTGTCACATAACCCTATAGTATTAGATTGCCACGGCAAGTATGAAGGAGTATCTCGGTTGCATCCACACCATGCAGGCGTTTCTACATCCGAGCAAGTTTAGAATTGACCTCAGCACGGCCAAAATTCTGGATTACAGTTTTGCTGATGAGCTCACAAAGGCTGTTGAAGATGACTTTATAGATATACATAAGGTCAATTTCCAGAGCGTCTCTGTTGAGGACCTCCACGGGCTTCTGGTCGTGGCAAGGTAAATGTCTCTGAGCCTTTGATAAACTACTCTCAAAGAGACAACCTAATGAAGACCACACATATAGAAATGGTCTTGACTATCAGGGCTGAGCTAATGTGTCAATGGCAATGAGCCATGATCAGAAACAGTCTAACTGATACAAATTTGTAAACACTTCTTTGATATTGAAAAGTTGGGAAAAAAATTAAAGTTGCTTCTTCAGATATAAAACAGTTTGTTTCTATCCTTGAGCAAGACATTGAACCCCTAAACACCTTTCCCAGGTGCTGCAGCTGCCAACTGCTCCTATACAGTAGGATCGGTTAAATGCAGAGGGCACATTTGATTATAAGAATAAAATGACCAGATAAAGTGGGTTTCCTTTCCTTTGAATTGTGTGCTCAGATCAATTTTCAAGAGAAAACAGTAGTATCTGCAATTTTTTTATGTAATTACACAAATTCAGTCAATTAAAAAATCCTAACTAATTAGCTAACTAACCAACTAACTAATTAACTGACCTATGGGTAAATGTTCATGTCCCTGGTTCAGAGAGGATCACCAAGTGCGGCAGTGTCATTGTGGTATTTGATCGGCTGCGTTGTTGAGTGGTATTACGGTATACCAGCGTCGTTGCCTAGGTAACCTGAATCAACTGTGACGTTCTCCATATCTATTTTCAGACGTAAACAAAAGTTGAAGTAGGGAGGGAAATATCTTTGTTATGCAGGAAGAAAATCAAAATAAGGTTTATGTTGTGGCATCACTTTACTGTGTAGTGAACTTTTTAATTCACGCATGTGTTGTTCTCTACTGAAATTAAGACAGTACACGCCTTTATATCCGTTCAGTGTCATGGACGTTCCCTCTGAGGACGAGACTGCTGTCGTTCCTGCAGCTGACGCAGAGGAGCCCAAAATCGACAAATGCCTGGTTTCTGAGGAAGCGATCGAATTTCTCTTCAGCATTGGTAATTTTGCATTCGATTGATTTTTGAAATTACTTCGTGATTGTTTTGCAACGTTTCAGGAGAGTGGTATTGTGGTGGGTGACCACTACAACGCACCTGGCATGCCCCCCCATTTAACTGATTCATTGCCATGACCAATTTGACATTTGTGTCGTCAAAGTCTTTGAAAATCCATGCATTTGAAATACCACATTGACCCGAATATATGATGACCATATGACCACACACCTCTTTTTTCAAGACTATTTTAACTACTTTTTGTAGACAAAATCTTGGTTCAAAGAAGTAAATTAATTTGTAATTATGACATTAAGAACACTGAATATAATAAAGTAGGCTTTTGTTTTAATGTCTCTTAGATAAAATATGTTTTAGTAGCTTTAAGATTAAATTGTCTAAATGTAATACAGCCATCCCTCGTCAACCGCTTACCTCGAAGTCGAGTCTGATACTTATGCGCCATAAAAAAGAAAATAAACCGTAATCTATTGGTATCTCTCGTATCAATTAGGTTAACTACCTCATAGTGAAAAAAAAACCAACTATCAAACTTTCAGTAACTGCAATAACCATCTAAGTGAGGTCAAATTGTATAAATCTTGAAACCAATCTGACATAGAGCAAAAAAAACAACAAGACTGGGTTAAAATCGAGTGTATGGCTGGACCACTACTTCATTTAGAAACAGCAGTTTTCAAAATCTGATTATTTATACAGCTAAAAATCCGATTTCACATGTCGCTGTTAGTTCCCACATTGTGGGTGTGGACACGGATTTTTGCTCTCCCTGGGGTTTCTTCCTATTTTTCTCCCGGTTAAAGAGGTTTTTAAAGGAGTTGTTCCTTATCTGTTGTGGGGGTCTAAGGACAGGATATTTCGTTAATTTAAAGCCCACAGAGGCAAATTGTCCCTTTGTTATAATGGGCTGTACAGATAAAATTGACTTGACTTGATTAATTGTCATCCAGCCATCGTAAACCGCTTATCTGAAGTCAGGTCATGGGGTCATGGTGGAACCTATACAAGTGCTAATTGGGTGAAAGGAAAGGAAACACCCTGGACAGGTCACTATTCCATTGAAGGGCTTGAGCAGTTGGGCGTTTGGTGTCTTGCTCAAGCACACTTTAATGTGCTGTCTGAAGGAGCCGGGGATGAAATCAGCGACCTTGTGATTATTAGATGACCCGGTCTACCTCCTGAGCCATGCTACCTAACACTTAAATAATGAATGTCATGTCCCTCGCCAACCCCCCTCTCTCTTTGAATATGTGACGTAGAACTTGAAGAGCTGAGGAAGTGTTTGTTCTCAGACTCGCTGGTGACAGTGTCTGAGGGTGGGAGAGAGCTGGGGGAGTTCAAGGTGACAGTGGAGTTTGCCCTCAGAGTCCAGCTGCCCTGTTTGCTGCTGCATGCCTCCAGCCAAGGAACCATTGATGACACACCGTGTGGAACAACTGTGACAGGTGATGGGAGATGGAAGGGCAAGGGTTTTGATAGGAGAGAGAGGGTAAATCTCAAGATAAACTCAACTATTTGCATGTTATTAAATGTGTACAAATACCCTGCCATTCAAATCTTGTCATTCAATCTATATAATGTCCATGTTAGCTTACCTATCGATGTATCTGGAGACACTGGAGCTAGACCATCATGAGTCTCTCAAGGTGAGCCACCCATTTGGTCTTTATTGCTTTCTTCTTCCATTTTTTGGTTTTGAGTCATAACCACTTAAATCCCATTTTCAGCTTCAGGACCACAGATTGCAAAGGAGATGTCACATGGTGCAGCAGGATGGTCAGATGATTATTAACAAGGTTACTACTGTAGGGGAGGTAAGGGAAAAACAATCATGAAGAGTCAATTATCCAGAACACTCTTGAGTAACATTTAAAGTTGTGCCAGGACCTAGGTTTTAAACATTTTAATATGAAGTAATTGAAGGGGGATTTACTCTAAGTCTGTCTGTCTGTCTGTCTGTCTGTCTGTCTGTCTGTCTGTCTGTCTGTTTTTCTGTCTGTCTGTCTGTCTGTCTGTCTACAGGAGGAGACAAAGGAGACCATTTCTTATCCAATGTCTGTCCTTAGAGGCCTGGTAACTGAAGGTTCCAACCTGCTGCTAATGCGGATCCTTGCTCTAAGGAAGAAGGTTCCAGAGAATATGAAATTCATCACCTTTGACCAAGAATTACACATCACCCCCACCACCTATGTAAGTGATTTGTTGTGTTAAGTGAGTAGGTTTACGTTTATTGGTGCAATGTAATTTTTACCTGTTTCACACCAAATAGAAATTCTGGACTTTTCCTGGGATCGCATTTGGTGTTAAAGGAACCTTGGTCCAATATCTTAGTAAAACTTGTAAAATGGCGCTCTTTACAGTGCAGCCCTCCTTTTTAGCATTGGCATTGCATTTGATTTTTCCTTTACTACTACAACTGTGGTTGGGGTGTCATCGGAATCATAGCAATTGCTTTAGTGTCTGATGTCATCAAATTAAATGCGTACCCAATAAAAATGTCACTGAACTTGAAGAACAACAGCTTGGCATTATTGTGGCGAAACATTCTTCCCTATCCTGTCCCACTGTAATATGTGGGACAGAATATGTGCAACATATGAAAGCTAGCAACACATCCACATAATCTAGTCCACCAATGATTCTTTTCATGCTCAAGGTTCATAGATCAGTGATTTTGTGGAAGGAATCAAAGAACAGGTTAGAGTCTTCCAGTAAAAAGGCTAAGATCAACTTAAAGGGAGGGTGTGTGGTGTATTTGAGATAGAAAAATATCACATTTTTAGTCTGAAAGAGAGTTTGGTCATTGGATATCCCCAGTGACAGTTGTCCAATTAGGTTTCTGCTTTTTTGTGGTTAGAGTCAACTTGGTCCAAAGAAGATGGAAGTCGGTTGTGAGATGTTTGACGTATTTGGGGTGGGAAGAACAGTTGACTCTCTAGAGTCTGCTTCCTGGCAATCCTACTTCCTACCTGATGGGTGAGATCAATATCACTTCTTCAGATCATGACAACATGATAGTTTCAGTACATACAGCACCTCTGCACCCTGTTCAAAGTTTCATTAGTATTGTTTGGGTACTATACTGTGCATCCTGATGATAAAATACGTTTATTGGAGTGATTTTAAAGCATTAGCATTGTCTTGACAGATCACGTATGATGAAAAAGACAAAAACATAGAGTCAATTAAGGAATTTGCCATATACCAAAAGGGACATTGGTATGTTTTAATGTACATATCCCTTCATCGTATTGCATTTATTCACATGTAATTTCTGCTTAATTACTTTTTCTGCACAGACATAATTAATGAATGAAAACACACAAACGCTGGCCTCATATCTCATTTTTGTGATTTTTTGAATTATAATGTTATCAGTATTTATTATATCAGTTGGTAATTAGCAAAGCATTTGTGACAAACCTGTTAAAAAAAAACGTTGAATCAATGTGACCTGACTTGTCATGATTAACTGTTTATTTTCTCTTACAAGGCATCTGGCCAGCAGGATGCAGATGGGATCACCACTCACTATGAGGCTTCTCCAGCTTCCAGCAGAGCTGGAAAATGGTAG